>CANXYC012266667.1:0-32605 GCA_948193065.1 Aleurites moluccanus
ATGAAGTAGATAAAAGACATCAAAGATGGTGCGAATAACACAAGCAAAAGTTTCAATTTTTTTGTCCGAATCAAAGCATGTCCTTTTCCCATCAATTATCCGAATGTAAAAGAACAAAGGGTCTAAGGACACTGAAAAAAGACAAGTAAACAGGAATATTTTGTTCCGTTTCTGGAGAAATAGACACTGTGGAGAAAGAATTTTTTTTCTATAAAAGAAGCTTATGAATGCATTTCTCATGCTTCTAAACCTGTCTCCACTTATTTCCCAAACCGTTCTTACAGTTGATCTGACTCTTCTTGTACAAAATCCATCGTCAGTGAAATATTGTCCCTCTGACCTATCCCTGAGCAAAAACAGTAAAAAAAAATGGTTGAAAGTGGTACCCGATACACTAAAAGGCTAATATTTGGTATGAAAATGCACAATCCAATATCATGCAGTTTGTATACATGACAATGGACTTAGTGGATCAATAATTTTAATTTTCATTCTACTGTATAAGATGTTTAATAGTTTTATCCGCCTTCCAAACCTGTCTTGAAGTCCGTTCCCCAAAGCTGCACCAGAGATAAAAATTATCACAAACGATTTCCAGAAACAGTACTAATGCTAGTCTTATTGTTGTACATTGAATCCTTAGTAAACAAACACACCTTAAAAAATCGTTTCCCTTGAAACTCATGACTTGCTCTATTGGATTTAAAATGCCAGACTATATTTAAAAAGAAAAAAAAAATTATTTGTTTGATGACTAAGAATAAAAGTAATTTGAATTTGCTGAGAAGAAGCCGATCCTGCTTTCCTGGCATTTTTGTCTGAACCTTCACAACAGCACCACCAACTCAATTATGAGTGTCTATATTGTCCTTATTTATTTGAAAGCATTGTCATCCATACCCAGCAAGCAGTGGGAAATTACGGGGGCAGATTATTTAAAGTTGATCAAAGTTGACTTCGAAATTTTTTTATTCAACTTTGATCAATTAAAAAAATATATGATAGATTATTGGGGGCAGATTATTATTTTTTCTTTTTTTTTTTATCTTTTTTATATTGTGACACGTGCAATGTGAACATTTTCAGGCTAAGAGTTAATCCGATGATTCTGCAATTGATCACCACATGAAAGAATATGTTTATGATTAAAATTTATATATTTTAACAATAATTCTGCAATTGATTTCCAGGAATTCGCGCATTGGCTGATTTTAATAATTTTTTTAATTTAATTTCTATTCTCTCAAATATTTTAACACACACATTATTATTATTATTTTATCATATTTAAATATTACTTTTTCATAACATTGATATTAATAAAAAAAAAAATAGACAGTTTATTATATAGACCAATTAAAAAATTAATAAAAAGACATTATATATATCGATTTGTATAACCATTAATTGAAATCCACAAAAATATAATAATGTAAAAAAAAATGATAAAATTGCTTTTAATAAAAACTTGACACACATGGTGAAAATTAGAGAGTTTAATATATATATATATATATATATATATATTGGCAAGCCGCTGTCATTTCAACAACACTCTCTATTTTATTTTCTATTATATTATAAATAATTCAATTCTTTATTTTAATTTATCTTAAAAATTATGTATATTCTAATCACACTTTCTATTTCACTCTTAATTTTATTATTTAATTAATAAAAATAAAATTTTATTTTTACAACAAGAGAGAGAAAGATAAAAAAAAGTAAAGAAAAATAATTAACAAGAAAAAAGAAAGTATAAAAAAAAAATTAGGGAGTCGTTTTTTTTCCTCATTTGAGGAGAGAGATAATAGTTCTTGAAAAAAATTTAGGGAATGCTTCGATTTAGGGAATTTTTTGGATCTCATTTTTCTTCTTTTTCCTCTCTATTTTAACTAAAAAGGTCAAATAAAAAGTTTTATTGGACATGTTTTATGAATTAATTTAAATATTATTCATATAATTGGTATTTCCTACATTCTACAATATCTGTTGTTTAATGTTTCAACATATAAATTAAGAAAATCATTAAATTGTATAAATTCTAAAACAATGAGATTGCAATACTCTTTTAATTTTGATGTGCATAAATAAAAACAATTACTATCTCCGTCGCAATAAATAAGTTTTTTTTTTTTTTTATGTCCCAAAAAAAATGACACATTTCTACTATTAGTATTATTTTTTTACTCATTTTCCTTTTTTACCCTATTTTTAGATGCTTCAAACAAATCTTGTTTCGTAGTAACTGTTACTTAATAGCTAATTATTATAGGTATTTAGTAAAATTATTAATAGTTGTTACTTTATTCAATAATCATTAAGAATAAATATTAATATTTATTTTTTATTTAAATATTATTTTTAAAGGATAATTTAATTTTTTTACTTCAAAAAAATAAAAAACTCTTTTTAAAAATTCCAAATTAAAACTTTTTCAAACAGCTAACTTCAAATTAAAACTTTTACAAACAGTTGCTTTTTAACTATCTAATAGTTACCGAACAATTAACAGTTGTTAATAACCAAACGTTATAATACAGCCGTTAGGTTTCAAAAAATTAACATATATATTAAAAAGTTTTACCAAACACACACTATATATATTTATTATACTATCAAGGGTAGAAAAGAAAAAATATCATTTTATTTATTATATTTTAATCTTTGTGAAAGAAATGTAGAGATAACAATACAAATAGTTTAGTGGAAAATTGAAGGAAAGGTAAAATTGTAAAAAAATTTGTATATATCTCCACAATAATTTTGAAACAAAAAACTTACCCAGAAAAAATAATTATTGTGGAACAGAAGAAATAGCTAGAATTGGTAGTTAATAATTAATAACAGTGATTATGATTTGATTAATTTTAATATAAATAAAATATTATAATTATTATTAAGTATATAATTTATGTTTAATTTATTGTTAGATATTTTTCATTTTAATACGTTATACCAATAAAAAGATATTAGAAATGATTTGTTTTCCTCGTAGATGTAAATATAGTAGTTATCACATTACATACATTAAAAGGCTAATGAAATTTTACCATTCTAGAATTTCATTTTGCACAAGAATGCGATGATTAATGATGAATTGATGTCCTTAGCCCAGGCATCCATGCACACCCAAGCTCCTTGTTGAATTTTAATCCTTAATATACGAGACATGAATGTTTTTCATTATATTTTAGTATTTGCTTCTACTAGTTCATCAAGATAAAAGAAATTCTTGTATTATCTTCGGACCTCCCAAACTCTGATGCCAAGGGTTTGGGAGATTCAAGGTATTGCTCGATCCAAGGGCCATATATCAGTAGATTGTAGACGCTAGGTTTTGAATTTGTGCAATAACAATTCTATCTAATTCCAATACAATAAATAGATAAATTTTAAATTTTCACAGAAAAATAAGTAAAACTCCATATATAAAAATAACATCAAATAGCAGCAATAGATAATCACAAGTCAGTTACCATCCACAGCTATGATCATTAACCAATTCGTCCAAATAGTATTACCGATCTAGCCTCAAGTTTTCAATTCAATAAAGTGCCATTTGGGCAACATGAGATAAAATAAAAATAAAAAATAAAAAGTATAAACTTGCACTTTTACTTATTGATGGATTAAAAATTACAACTAAAAACAGGCTACTACCTCCTATGGCCATGCAAATGTCAATCAAAATTACGCCCCCACGACACGACAATTGTTTAATTTTCAAAGTCCCTAGAGAACCGATGACATGTTTAATTTTATTCGTCTAACTCTTTCTATTCTAACAATTTCGAAGAGAAATGATGGGACTTCACCTTAGCCTAGGATTTCTCTTCATCTGACTGAGAGCATGGAGGCCCTGGGACGGAATCAACAAAATATTCCTCCACTGTTACAATGGTAAATCTATTAGTGTCAGCAGTAGATAAATATATTAAGCAGGACAATTAGGGACATTTTTTCTATAAATTTATTACTTTGTAGAAATTATTTCAGTAGTTATATACCAGTAGAAGATAAATGTTTTTCAGTGTTAGCCCATCATTAATCATCTCACTCATCAAGGAAAAAAAAAAACAATATATGCATCAAAATATAAAAGACACAATCCCCATTACCTATGTCCTCGTGCTCTGGAGAATCAAGCAAAATCTCTGAATCAGAGGGAAGAAATGGAGAACCAGGATAGTTTCCTAGGGCTCCTAAATCTGCAAAAATCAAACAATTCCAACGTAATGTATTTAATCAAAGCATTAGAAAAATAGAATTATAAGAAAAACGTGAGATTCCAGAATTGGTTAGATATGTTGCCAGTTTGCAATGAAATAGTAGCAGCATAACCCTTTCCATCTCAACTAACCAAAACTCCTGCAGTCGTGTAGAATACACTAGTGGTTGAATTTTTAATGTCTCCAATCCTGTAGACAATCTGGTAAATTTGCTTTGAAAACAGCGGAATAGTCGAGCTAATCCAGTTCTAATGCACAATTAATGTAATGGCATGAAAATGCAGCCCTAAACTGCGCAGACTGGAGGAAAAGGATAATAGACTCCCAACAGAATTGGGATTGAGGATGCATTGAGTTAAATCTGGCAGCACTTCAAAAATTAATCTTACACAATTTAGGAACAACAAAATGTTCTTCATAGAAAAGTGGGGTGAAGGTGCTTGCAAAACTTGGATATTTTCAATCCTCTCTTTCTATGTTGATGAAATCAAATCTAAACTTCCATCAGCACCCAGTTTTCTTTTCAGAGAAAACATTATTTCTTTCCTAGTATGCAAACCAAGAAATTGTAAAACTAGTGCACATAGAAATGCAGTTTACTTTCAATATATGAGAGAGAAGATATCTTCAGTAAATAATAATACAACTTTGGGCAATTTAGCTGAATTTACACATATTATCTGCAATTTACCTCCCAAATTTGATAAATCTGCCGTTAGGTCGGAAAGGCTGAAATTCCACTGAATCTGATCTAGTGATCTAGAGGTGCCAGCCCCACCATCTGGTCCAAGCTGCAATCCTACTGAACTTGCAACATCAGATGTAAATGCTGTATCTAGTGCTGATGCGTCAACTCCCATTCCTGATATTTCTGATGCGGTGAAGGGAAAATGACCACTGGATGCCACTGATGTAGGACTCACAGCCATCTCAGACATGGATGCCATGGCACTGCTTGGTGGAACTACAGGAGCCATATCATCTGTATTGTTCTCCATCACCATACTACAAGGACAGGTGCAGCAGCCATTAGCTGTTACTTCGCTATGAAGAAAAACTCACATAAAAAAGAAAGAAAAACCGAATATACGACTGACTAAAGTCGTAGCTCTTTGAAAGTGCGCAAGCCAAAGTTATTGGAGCATATCAAATCGAAACAATGAGAAAAAGACAGTGAGAGAGTAATATATGTTAGGTACCGACATACTTTAACTGACAAGGACGACTTTTTGAACTTTTTTTATGCACTGTATGATTTACCTTTAACATAAGCATATGCATCAGGCAAACATCAAAACACAACTCAAAACTTTAATAGCAATTTTGTTGGGGTCAGCTATAAGAATCCTTTTCCTCTAAATCTGCTAAGTTTAGGGCTGCATTCATAGATAAGACCAAACAAAAATAAATATAAGAAAAGCAACCAATCTGATCATCAGCTAAAAGTAATTGCTACTAAGATTGGTAATCTAAAAGCGCACACACGTGCAATTTATTTTTGGTTTTGTTTGTGTGTCGGGGGGGGAGGAAAGGGAGTGGGAGTTGGGTTATGTTGGGGGCTGCCTTCACAATTTTGATGAAGCAAATAATTCAAGAAGAATGAAGGGAAGGTGGAAAAATACTCACTTGATCCCAGAATTCATCCGAATGGGATGAAAATTTCCTGGTGCAGGCACTCCATTAACAACATGGCAGCTTGATATTCCACAGCCCATGGAGTCAAGATGGGGATGACCTGGAGCTGGCATTGGAGGTTGTTGTAGGACAGGGTACCCCATAGGTAAATCGTTAACTGCACTGCAAAGAAGTGATGCTGAATAACGATAACAATGTCCCCTCAAAAAAAAAAAAAAAAAATGAAACACTACCATATAGCTATGAACTCAGCTTTCAGGCACCACAGAACTTTCATTAACAAGACTATTATGCACAAAAAAGAAGAATAAATATGTACCCAACATCTAGGAATAATCTGATCCAAAAAAAAAAGAAAACAATAGGACAACAAAACCAAAAAAAAACATGGTACCAGTTTCTAAAAAGATCAAACCTTACAGTTACAGAACAGAA
Organism: Aleurites moluccanus; assembly: GCA_948193065.1. Classification (NCBI taxonomy): domain Eukaryota; kingdom Viridiplantae; phylum Streptophyta; class Magnoliopsida; order Malpighiales; family Euphorbiaceae; genus Aleurites; species Aleurites moluccanus. The sequence goes on from CANXYC012266667.1 coordinate 6,303, forward strand.
AATTATTAGCATGCAGATATTCTAGTACTAATTACTAAATGAGAGATATCATTTGCTTTCACAACTATTTCATGAGAAAATTACAACTTACCAGGCAAGGGATGAATCCCATTTTGTATGGGGGCCAATGAAACCTTTGGAGGTACAGGAAACTTCATGAGATGATACTGATGCTCAAGCAGATGATTAAATAAGAGAATCTGCTTCTTGAGTTTCAGCCTTATGTAATAGGCCCTGAAGAAATCAGCATTTTCTTCTTCCAATTTCTGCCATACTTAAAAAATAAAAAATAAAAAAATAAAAATAAAAAAATAAAAAATCAAGTAAAATATAAAAGAAAGATCCTTGCTTGAATGTTGAATAAAGAAAAAAAAAATATCTGCGTCACTGACTATTGTTTGGGTGCTGAACAAAGAAAATAACCACCAATGGATCACTACAAGAATAATTGTGTTGAAGGTTAATTCTTACTCAAAAGATCAAATCCGGGTTGTGAGATGTCTATTTTTATATCACTGTACCCTCCTTGCTCATACAGCATTCCAGTTGAAGGTGGAAAATGGGAAATACTTGTATTAGCACAATCTCAAACAAGTGGTTCTGAGGGCACCCAAAATATAAAGCCTAACTAAAAATTTCAAGAAGCCTACCCAATGTTGTAAATCCAGGTTCTATCCTTGCACGAGTCATGAGGGTTTTGACCACCTCATCTCTATTCATGTATAATTGCAAGCACCGTTCTATAAGATTCTGGACCTGTAACAGCCATTAATAGATATTATAATTAGCAGGAAAAGAAAACCAATTGCCTACTACAATTTGAAGGAGGAACTTTAGGACCAAAAATTTGTTTATAGATTCAATCAGGTTCTAAAAAATCAAGAAGATTAATTAAACCATTTTAGGATCAGAACACAAGAAAAACAAGGTCAAAGAGAATTAGTTTCTTTTTTTGTAAAAAGAAAATAAAAATGAACAAAAAGAAGGAAAACATTAGTCCAAAAAAGGAAGATGTCCTCTTACAAGTTCAATATCTTGGCGCGAAACCTTTCGGCTATCATTGCTTGAAGCAGATACTGAACCAGAGTCTGCTGCAGGAGCCTCAGCTGTGTGATTGTTCTGTTGGTCACTTTGGGAGTCCTGTGAAACTTGGGTTGAGGTCTGTATTTCTTGGTTGCTCTGTAATCCAATAAAATGTTTTTCTCCAAGTTATTAATAAACAAAAAGTTCAATTGGTAGTTTTTAATATTATGAAGAAAAACATAATTAATTCCAATAGGCAAGTGACAGTCCTTTAATGTGTTACTTTGTATAACCCCCATCTCCAGAATTAGATGTGCGCAACTAAGAAGTTGCAACACTTGCCACGCTATTCAAATTTTGGAGTAACATAAGTTCGCAGGCCTAACTGAAATTTATGAAACTTCCTAATCATCACTTGAGTCCATTTATTGATAACAATCTATTGAAATCCTGCAAAAATTGTCATTAGATCGGAAGCCAAGCTGGTGTCTTAGAGTTACGGTGCTAGTATAAACAAAAGAAAGCAGTGCTTGAGGCACCAAAAAAATTGCTAATGGTTAATATTATTTGTTAGAGATAAAATGCATATGGAAACAGAGTGAGGCGTGTGTGTGCTGTGTGAAGGAAAAAAGAGAGGAGGATAGAGGAAAGGCACTTTACGAGGGCATTTGGGAAAGTTGAAATTTCAATAATTTCCTTGCGAAGAAAAAAAATGATATTATCAAGAAACTACAAACGAAGCAACTATGAAAGAAAAAATTTATAAAGGGTCTACAGGAACATCATGTGCATGAGCATGGGGTTGTACAAACAACAAACCTGTAAGGTCTTCATTCCAGCTGAAAACAAATTGATGGCATTTCTTCAGCTCTGACACTCGCAAGCTGCTGCTAAGGCCACGTAATTCACTAGAGAGAAAATAAAAGCATATATTTCCACAGCATTCATAGAATGAAGCAGCTTTTGCCTGAAAAGATAACAGCACATGGGAAATTATATAACAAAATGTTTTAGATATGGAAGTTTGGCTATTCAGAGGAACCAAAAGATCCAGTAATAAACTCCTAACCATGCAAAGTGAATAAAGATTTCGAAGCAAGCATTCACATATAAATTTTGAAACATTGGATTCAGAAATATCATACTCTCTTCATATTCCCCAACCAAATTCACCTCATTGTCATCATTGAACAAGCAAAAGTAAGTAACAACCAACAGTTAAATTGTGCTCTAGCGAACTAACATTTGGTTAATTCAAAAGAATGCACATTCATGCATTTCCCACACCCACATAAACAAAAAGTAATATTGGATGATTTAATTCTCTAAGATTTAACAAAATTGCAAAGGTGACCCTTATTTGTACAATCAAATCTCATTAAACAGAAGTTAGCACCCGAGTATTATTACTATAGTCCACTATTACACCAATTATATTCCTTTCCTTATATGCAGACAACTTAATTTTGGATAAATAAAATGTAAAATTCCATTTTTTACAAGAGCATAGAATAATCAGAATGACCATGGGACAATCATAGCCCCCTTTCACATAGACCCTCAAATATTTTACAGCTACAAAAATGAAACCAATAAGATCTCAGTCCATCAGCCAGAGTATTAGTACCTAAATCCTATAATGACCAGAGAATACAGATACTCTATAAATAATTAAAAAATTGTTGGCAACACTTTAATTGATTAAACAAATACCTTAATGTTCCCCACTAAAAAGTATCCAACATAATTTTTTTAATTAATAAAAAAAATAAATATTAAATTTATAAGCTATGAAAACGAGTTATTCTTCTCTTTTTATAAAAATAAAACCCGATCCAACTTCAATTAACAAAACTCAGATAGAAATAATCAGTAACATCAGAAAAAAGTGAAACTACCTTTGCACCAGAATTCCAAATCTCTAAAACTCCAAAGCAGGGAAAAAAAGCCAAATTTAATTTCGACAAATTTAGGGATTCCAATGTCTTTCTAGAGCTCAGAGTTTAAGAAATACAAATAAAAACCGAGCTCTATTAAAAATAAGAGAACAGAAAATTCACCGACGAGGATGACCAGGAGCTCAAAGCAGTTGACAGTAACTTATGGTCTAAACACCTACATAAAACATCTAATGCAGCGAGGTCCTGAGAGAGATGTCAGAGGAAACTAAATGATATTTACATCAATACACAGAGGAGAGAATGGAGGATTTTGAATGTATAAGAATAAGAGGTGAAATTAGCTAAGTTGACTGAATTTTGTTGAGAGAGAGAGGGAGAGGCGGTGCGGTGGTAGGGGTCACCGTGACATTATAGAGAGCAGATGGAGAAGACAACTCCAAGAGTGAAAAAAAATGAAAAAAAAAATCACAATAAATTAATTATGATTTTTTTTTTTTTTTTGCCATTTTATACTTTTGAATTTCTATGAAATGAAAATTTTGAAGAGAAAAAAATATTACTTATTTATTACTTTATTATTCCGACGCGGCTTCTGTTTTAACGGCGCCGTTACTGACGGGGAACTTTTCCGGCGGCGGGTTGGGTTATTTTTCCTTTTTCTAATGAAGATTTTATATATTCGCGGCTCACGGAGCTTTAGTGAAAAGAAAACAAAATGGAAATTTATTTTTTTTTAAAATAATAAGGTTTATACTTTTGCATTTTGATAATTAAGTGGAAAAAAATCTCTTTTTCCCCCTAATTGCAAAGGCAACTATTCAATATTTATTGGGACTAACTAACTAATGAGAAAATTCTTACTTCCATTATTGACTTTTGGTTTCCAGTAATAATTTCAACTAAAGCTACAAATTAATCAAATTAAGTTTTGGCTTATTTATATTTGAATATTCTATAAAATGAATTTTAAATTTAGATTTGGAGTAAGTGTATCAATTTTATTTATTATTTTTTTTTATATCATATAATAATTCTAGTAAATAGGACAACATAAATTTTAAAATTAAAACTCAATTTGAATTTAGATAATAATGTAACTTGAACCAAATTCAAGTTTGTTATATATTTAAATTTTTTAAATTTAATTTTTCTAAGTAAGGTATTAATTAATTAATAAAAATTTAAATATGAGTAAATAAATAAATTTTTAAAAAAATTACTGACAATTAATTTCGATTTGGAACAATTAAATAGGAGGGCTCTCTCTCCCTCTCCCCTTGCCCGGTCCTCTCAAATCCTAATCAACTTTTGATTTTTTTTTTTATTTTTTTTGTCATCAATCATTTTACCGACAGTAATTTTTTTTAGTAGATTTTTTTATTCGATTGAATAATTTGTTTCTTTATTATAGTGAATAATGTTATCTTATTCTTGTTGACTTTTATTAAAGTGAATAATTTGTTTCTTTGTTAAAGTGAACAATGTTATCTTAGTCCATCTCCAACGCCACTCTACAGTGATATGGCTACTCCAATTAAATTTTATTTTATAATTATAAAATAATATGATAAACAGTAAAATTTTAAATTTAATATTATAATATTTATCAATGTCATTTTCTTTTTTTATTTAATTTTTATATATAAAAAATTTATAATTAAAATCAAAATTTTACAAATAAGTCAATATTTTTTTTACTTTTGTTATTTAGTTTTTAATTTATACAAACAATTAATTTTAAAAATTTTAATTTATAAAAAAGTCCTATTATATTTAAATTATAATTTTTAATAAAAAAATTTCAAATATATATTAATTCTTGCATAAATATTTAAATTAAATACAATAAATAAAATTAAAATTACTTAAATTTTTGAAAAAAAATCATATTTTAAAAAAACTAATTAATTTTGACATATAATATAAGAATTTGAAATAATACAAATTATAAATACCAATTATTATATTAGATTAATAATTAGATTTTTTTTAATAAATATGTAAAATATATTTATGTATGAGCAATTAGTGAAATATTATAAAATAGTGAGGAATTATAATAAATGGTATAAAATAGATAAAAAATAATATAAAAAATAAATATTCTTTTTTATTATAAAAAATTATGTTAAAAATGAAATTATGGTTGAAAATAAAATTAATATTTGATGTGATATAAATTATAAAATAGTATAAAATTAATTGTATTTTGGTGTTGTGGGTTCGAAATAACCTTATACGGCATAGTAACGATATAAAGATTTTCATTATTAAAAAAATAAGATACAAACATATCTCTAAAATATACTATAAATATTATATTGATATTTTATATTTTGAAGGCGTAAATATAATTATAAAATTATAAAAATAGGATAAGACGCTCGTCCTCCATTATTTCCTTTCATTATGTTTTTTCTTTTTATTTTATTTTTATTATTTTATAAATAGTTTTAAATTTTTATTTTTAAAAATTTTTATTTTAAGTTTAAAAATTATAAATAAATAATCAATAAAATTTTTGTAAAATGTATTTCATTTTAACATATTAAAACTTAAAAAATAATTTATTTTCAATTTAGCATAAATTATTTAAATGTAAATTTAATTTTTAAAAATTTTTAAAAATTATTATTTAGTTTCAAATTATAAAAATTATTATTTTCATACGTAAATTTTATCAAATATAAACTTAATTATATATGCATATATATGTTAAAATGTTTTAAAAAATATAAATTAAATAAAAGAAATAAAATGTGACTTAAAACTAGCTAATATAAATTGTGTTTATTTATTTATTCTTTTAACTATATAAATAGAGAAAAATTTTAAATTTAATTATTTCAAACTGAATATTTAATAAATATTATTTCAAAAAAATATATTATAAATATTTTAAGAATAATTAAATTATTAATAAGTGAGTAAGAAAATATAATTAATTAAGTTGATAATTATTAATAAGTGAGTAAGAAAATATAATTAATTAAGTTGATAATTAATTTGAACTATGGTATATATATACGGGACTAATAAATTATATAACTTAGTAATTAAATAATAATTTTTAAGATTTTTTGAAAATTAAATTTTTAATAAATAATTTATGTTAAATTAAAAGAAATTATTTTTAAGTTTTAAACGATATTATTGATTAGTTTAATTACATAATTTTATTTCTCTCAATTAGCCCAAAATTTTGGTAGTGTATAAATTGAAATGAAAAAAACAATTTACACACCATCAGAAAGGCACAAAATCTATTTGAAGGGAAGTACTCAAAAAGGTCATTACAGAATCAAACTGAAGATAAATTTGCACTTTGCTCCTTAAATTGAAAAATCTCTCATCCAATACAAATAGAATTTGTTTAATAGATTAGGAATTTTTTTTTTAAATATATACCATTTTAATATAAATCAGAATTTATTCAAACATATAAATTATTACGACTAAAATTGTATTTGTTTCCAGTTTGCACTTTGCTCCTTAAATTGAAAAATCTCTCATCCAATACAAATAGAATTTGTTTAATAGATTAGGATTTTTTTTAAAATATATACTATTTTAATATAAATCAGAATTTATTCAAACATATAAATTATTACTACTAAAATTGTATTTGTTTCCAGTTCTAAAAGCTAACCAAACATATATATATATATATATAATCCTCAATTCAATTAGCTTCCGTTTAGGGCAATAAATTGAAATTGATATTGATAATTTTAATTTTTTAAAATTAAAATTATATTAGAATTATAATTTTAATATTTATTTCACACAAAAATTAAAATTTAAATTGAAATTAAATACAAAATTAGTGAAAATGAAAGTGACGATAAAGTTGAAAGTAATGATGGATCGTCGACGATAATAATAAGGGTAGTAGTGAACTACCGACAATGACGATCTAACGAGACATCGTCATCGGTAGTGATGATACGATAAAATATCGTCGCCGATAATGATAATTCGATAAGTTTTTATTGTCGGTGGTGACAGAATACAGTTGCTGAAGGTGGCAGACCATCATCGTTGGAGGTGGTAAACCACCATCATCGATAATAATGTTGAAAGTGGTGGTGGTGGCGTTGGTGTTGAAGGTAACGATGATGGTAAGAGAGAGGATGATAGTGATAATTATAAAATTATAATTTCTATGAATTGATAATGAAATTATGAAATTATTTTTTTAATTATATTATAATTTTATAAAATTATGGAAAAAAATTAATTTTAAATAAGATCATTGAAATTAAAAATTTTAATTTTTAAATTTTCAAACGAATTTTTAGAATCAAATGTAATCTCACGCTATCTCAAGTAATAATTAACTTTTATGGCTTTGGTTTTCACAGTTCTTAAAACAAGAAAATAAAAAATAATATATTTCTTGGAAATCAAGCAAACTGGCTTAATCCAAAGGAGCCAAAGAGAACTTTGGAACTAATCCGTATCTTAATCGGATGGTAACTTCCAATATACTATAAATTCTACGCTCCCACATGTAAAATAAGTTTCTCTATTACATAATTTTTCCACAATTCCTCTGTTTTGCAATTCTTGTCCTCCATTGAATTCTTGTTGTTTGTTTTCTATCTGATAACTTCAACAAGAATTCCTCAGCTCCTTCTTCCAAGCACCTATAATTAATTAATACATATATTCCAACAATAATATAAACATTAACCCACTTATAATATTAAAATTATCATATGCCTTAATCATAGATCTTTTAACATGAAAGATATCATAATTTGAATATCTGAAACATATATCCAACTACTAAATTACTTGAGTAATAATATTGAAATTTGTAAAAACTATGTGAAAAACTTTTTTAAAATTTTTAAAACAATAATTTTTTTTAGTGACTTTTGTCAACTTGTTAATTAAATACTAATATTTCATAAATAAAAAATTCTAAACTACTTTTAGTATAACTAATTTTTTAGACACTAAACTAATTACAAATTTAAATATATTAAAATTTTAATATAAATATGTTACTATTTTACTCCGTATAAAGATACTAATATTTTCATAACATTCACATATAAATTAGATTGATTAAATAAATGATTTATACAGTTGCACATTAACATAATAACAAACAAATAACTATTATAATTATTGAAATAATAATTTAACAATATTAAAAAATATAACTTAAGATTATGATTTTTAATAATTTCGTTATACGAAAATTCTTGATTTTTACTAAGACATGATAAAATTATTATATTTAATGCAAACACAAATTTATTTTTTAATAATTATAAATTATTTATTTTATTATATGTAAATAAATTTGAAAATATTTTTGTTATTAAAATAAAAAAAATAATATTGAATTTTTATTAATTTTTTATATAACTCCATATTATTTGATAGCTCGAGTCCTGCAACTTTTCCCAATCAAGCCATATAATTTGTATTACCCGTAAAGTTTTCGATACAGAGTTATAAAAAGGGCAAGAAATTACACATTTATTAATTAAGAAACATAAAGAAAATGACAAAAAATGACTGCAAGGGCAAAACCAAGTTGATGATTATTTGTTTTATACGGGTTGAGGATTACACAACAGTTTTTGATGTGTTTAATTTTAAATATTTAAAAATTTTTATAAAAATTTTTAAATATTATAATTTAATAGTGTTTCATATAATGAATCCAATGATATATTTTTTATATTAAACAAAAATCAAATAGACAGCTAAAAAGGTATTATAAATACATTAAATTTAAATCGTTAAATATAATACACAAAATTTATAATATCTTTTTAGCTATCCATTTGATTTTTGTTTAGCATAAAAAATATATCATTGGATTCATTATATGAAACACTATCAAATTATAATTTTTAAAAATTTTTATAAAAAATTTTAAATATCTAAAATTAAACATATGAAAGATTATTATATAAATATACACGGCAGCCCTCAGCTCTTTTTACTCGTGCTTCCATAATTTATTATAATTATTATTATATTTTTACAATTTTAATTTGGGGGCCAATCTTGAAACGGGGTCCAATCTTGAAAACCTTCTTACCCATCAAGCCGATCCTTTGATTTTGAATTAGATCTGATAGATTTTATGCCCTTCCTATGGCCAGGAGTCAGGACCACCGCTTCCCACATTTGTAGTATGGTGGACTTTTTTTAGTGGATCCTTTGAGGATTTTCCTTCCAATTTTTTTTTTATAGATTTTATTATGCCAGCGCATTTTTAGACATGCAAATGCAAACTAGTTCAATGTGATTATGTAATAATAATATATAAAATAAAAAAATATCTAAATTTTTACACTTGATAAAAAATAAAATAACATATAAATTATTTTAATTAAATATTTTTTATCTACTGATTTAAATGTATGAAATAAAAATATATATATACTTATAAAATAAATAATAATTTTTTTTAATTCATATATATATATTCTTCTAATATGATAATAAAGAAATTATAATTGAAAAAAATATTTGTATTTTTTTATTTACAAAAATATAAAAATAATATTAATGGATAATTTTTTAAAATGAAATTCACACATTGATTGAATATATAAAATGCATAATTTTTTTTATTTACTACAACTATATTCTTTTATTATATATATAAATTTTAATTAAAAAATTACTAATTTCATCATATTAATTAATAATAAAATTGTATAAAATAAATTAAAAATTATAAAATATTATATTAAAAAATATCAAATAGAAAGTTAACGTTTCACATATTCTTTTTAAAAAAATTATTATCTTATTAATTTTCATATTTATTTAACTTAATTTTATTAAAAAAATATTTTAGGATGTCTAATTTTTTTATAGCTTTTATAGAAAATATTAATTGATATTTTTATTTTCCATAATCATTAAAAATTATGTATTTAACTATTTTTACATAATATTGTTGAAAAATAAAATATTGTTTTATTTTATTTATATTGATAAAGTATTAACTAAAATATATAAAAAAAATATTACAAATCTTTTGATATAATTAATTTATTATTATGCAAAAATAATTAAAAAAATATTAGATAAAACGGAAGCGTAATCTCTTCTTATTCAATAATTTTTTTAATGTAAAATATGCAAATGGAAAGATCAATTGATGTAAAGAAATCAAATATAAAAGATTCAATAATTATTTTTTAGAAATACAGGAGCGGAGAAGCTGTTGTGGGTACTACACGTGTCAAAAATATAGCGGCGGATCGTGGCATACGAGAGGCCGTTAATCGCATTAGTTTGAGGTCAATATAGGGGAAAAGTAAAGGACCTCTAAAGTTCCCGCGAGAGGTTGTTATGTTGACGTTTGGCGCCATTGTCTTGACTTATGAAATTTCCCAATCACCAATTTCGGTACCATTTGCAGATGTGATGGTAACAGTACATGTGTTTATTTAAATAACAATTAATTATTATTTTTCTCATATATAAAATAATTTAATATATTAAATATCACATATTTTTTAAAATATATTAATTATCTTTGACAATGTCAAGAATATTATTAAATTTTTTTATTAAATTTTTTTATTAATTAATTTTAAAATAATTAATAAATATAATAAAAAAAAATAATATTCATACTTTTTATTTTTAATTAATTAATTATATTTTTGTTTTAAAAAATAAATTTTCATTTTTTTGATGATTTTGAAAATAAAAATAAATAAAAATATATTTTAATTTTTTAAAAAATAAAAATTTTAAAATAAAAAATATTTTTTAAAAAATATTTTTACTTTTTATTTTTAAATTTATCAAAAATATTAAAATAAATTTTTTATTTATATTAAAAAATTTAAGAAGAAATAATTTAATTTTTTCTTAAATTATTTTTTAAAATAAAAAATAAAAATATTTTTTAAAAATTTATCAATAAATATGAAAATAAATTTTTTAATTATAAAAAATATTTTTAGAGCAAAAATATAATAATTAATTAAAAAAATATATTTTTATCTTTTTATTGTTCTTATTAATCAATTTATAATTGATTAACGATAAAATTAAACGGAAGAAATACTAATATAACTAGACATTTATCAGAAAAAAATTAATATATTTTTAAAAATTAAAATAAACTTAATATATTAAATAATTTTACAAACGATAATAATAATTAACCATGTATGACTGCTACTGCCCAAGTAGAATTCCATATTTACATTTAAATTTGTGGCCCATTCGCTACCCTACTCAATTTGGAAATATTCAGTAAATTCCAACAATTCATTTAGACAATTATTTTAATTATGTATTTTAAATAGATTGTTTCACATTTATAAGGTAAATTATAAGATATTTAATTTCCATTTTAAGATAATGACATAATTACTTAGCAATGTGACGGAAGAAAAGTTAAAAAATATAGGGCGTTTACTTACATAAAATTGAAGTAATTTTCCGAAAAATAAATTTCAAGAAACTTGAAAAATTACAATTTTGTGTTCAAAATGCCATATTTTTCCAAATAGAAAATTGAAATCTAATTTTCCATTTCTCTAATATTAGAACTAATACTTAGAAAATAATGTCTTATTGTCTTATTTAATTATTAAAAATATAATCTGTTTTTCATAAAATTATTCCAATAAAATGAAAAATTAGTTATCAAAATTTCTAAATAAAAAATTAAAAAAATTTCAAGTTTTTTAAATTTATAATTTATATGAAAACTACTTTATAATGTTTTTAATCCTCCTTTAAAATAAATAATTATGAAAAATAATAGTTATATTTTTCATTAAAAAAGAAATTTTAAAAATAAAATTGAAAATGAAAAATGAAAAATTTTAAATAAAAAATCTTAACATATTTTTTTATTTTCTAATTCTTAATTTGAAAAATAAGAATATAAAAATTAGAGAATAAACAATAAAAAATAAAAATATTTTATATAATTAAACAAGATAAATCTTGTTTAGTTGCAAAAAATATTTTCTATTTTATTTTTATAGTTTTCATTTTTCATTTATAAATTTTTTATATTTTCATTTTTCAAATTAAAATTAAAAAATTAAAAAATATGGTAAAAATTTTTTCCATTTAAAATTATATCTATTTCTCCATTTTTATTTTTAATTTAAGATTTTTCAATAAATATATAATTATTATTTTCATAAATATTTATTTTAAAAAAGAGTGAAACATCATAGAGTAGTTTTTTTTATAATATATTAAAATTTTAAAAAATTTAAAATTTTATTTTTAAATTTAAACACTAAATTTTAATTATTTATTTTTTAAATAATTTTTAAAAAACAGACTATTCCTACTTCTATTTTAATACATATTAAAAAAAATATTACATAAATATATTATTTTTTGACTTTTTTCTTCAATTATACAATTTTTTTTAATTATTTTTTATTATATATTTAATATATATTTGATATGTACGTAGTATATTTTTAATATATATCATATTTTTAAAAAAATATTTTTAGATATATATTATTTTTTAAAAAATATATTTTAGTATATAGTATTTTTGAATTTTTTTTAACAGTAAAAATGAAATGATTTTTATTTTTTTCAATATTTTTTAAAAAATCCCTAAAAAAAAAAAAGTTTACTATTTTTTACAAATAGACAGCATGTTTTGATGTTTTCCATTTCTTTATAGCAATTGATTGATTTCCATATGGAAAACTCGGAAGTTTCCGCGGCGTCGTATGCTGAGTTTCAACACTTCCTTTTTTTATTTTTTTATCATTTAGTGTCCAATCAATAATTTTAAATTTGGTACTGTCAAAAAACCCATAAGAATAGTGAGTAAAAAAATTAAAAATTTAATTATTAATTAATTAAATCAAAAGTAATTAAATTAATATTATATAATAAAAAAATATAAATTAATATGCTAATATTAATTAGTTTAATGTTAATTCATTCATTTCATATTTTAAATTTAATTTATTTTTCATAAATAAAAATAAAAATAATTAAATAAAACAAAATTATATATATATATATATATATTCATTTTGTTTTCAAATTTTTTTTACTATTTTAGTATTTTAATTTATTTAATTTTTTAAAATTTTATAATTATTTAAGTTAGTTTAATATTAGTTTGTTGAGTTTTAAATATTGATTTATTATAATATAAATGATAATTTATTTTTATTTAATTTTTAGATAATAATGTGTGATGTTATTAATTTATTATTATGATATTTTTTATTTATACAACTAATAATAATAATAATTTGTTTAAAAAAATGCTGAATTTCTACCAAAAAAATAAATGGAAATGGTTGAATTTTCTACAAAATCAAAACCAAAATGTTTTATACTTTTCAAAACTATAATAAAAAAATTTAAAAAACATAACCACACCATTTGATAAAAAAAATTAAAAATAAAAAAGACTCACTCGCCACAAAAAACTTAATTCGGGTCAGATTACTGGTTATCCGATGAATTACCGAGTTTTAATTCGATTTTTTTGATATGGGTAATTGGAGGTGAACTGGAGCAGCCGGTCCGGTTTGCAAAACACTGTGTCCAAGTCGAACTAATCAACTGTGTTAATTTGGGTGGATGGATGGTTGGGTCACATTTGTGGCCTCGGGTACAATTAGAATAAAAAAATAATATTCATTCTAAAATTAGAATAAAGTGCAATTTTATAATTATTGATTCAAATGTAATTTATTTTAATAATTTAATATGTGATTGACTTGAAATTATCTTAAGTAATATAAATATTTTTAAATATAAAATTCATTTGAAAGAAAAATGAATATATAGGGGATTAGAAAATGATAACTTTTGGATAATATGCATGATAAAAGAAATTTGCTTTTATTTATTTTCAATAAAGGGTGTTATTAAGTTCTCAAATGAAAAAAACCAAATTTTATATCAAATTAAATGGATGATTGGTTTAACCTTTAGGAAATTTCTATATCATTTTTAGTACATCAACTTATAAAGTAAATATAAAATAATAATAATAGTTTAATTAATATATAGCTGCTAATAAATGGCCTGGTTCAATATTGGGCTACCTACTTTATGGATGTTGGGCCAATATATTATCTAATTATTTTAACCCTACTCCTTAGTTGGGACTTGGGATGGGACTCATTCTAGATTTGGATGCCCAACTAATTTTTAAATTCAACCTTTTACTTTTTTTTGAGAATTTTATAAATGTTAATTTTGCATATTTAAAGGAGAAGATAAATATGATATGTTTTATCTAATTCTAGTACTGCTAATGACTTCAGATTTCTATATGAAAAAAAAAATGATTTAAATTTGATTAGAGAAAAGATGGAAATGTATATAAAAAGTGAAAAGTTACTCAATTAAGTTGACATTAACCCAACTCAAGTTAATCTTAATTTTCAAATTAATTATAATTGAGTATATGAATTATTATTTTTATTCTAAATAATTTCGAATGATATTTTTTAATATATATAATACCTTAAATTATAATATATTTTTTCCCTCCAAATAAATTTAGAATTATCTTTTTTTTTCTTTCTCTTTTTTATTATAATATGTTCAAGCTTTTTAATTAAAATTTTTCTAGATTTACGTTTCACTATTCAAATCATTATAATTTTTATTATTTTATCTTATTTTTAATCGATGTGAAATTCAATTTCAATATATATTTTTTTTTATTAATTATCCAATATTTATTATCATATGATATGACCGGTCGAATAACTGTCAAATAAAAATATAAAAATTTTAAATGCATAATAAAAATATTAAAATTTATTATAGACACTCTAAATTTAAGGAACTTTCTTACAAGATGCATTATTAAGTGCACTAAATATACTAAATATTTATAATTTCACTATGAGAGCGACAACTCCTTTATATGAACCCTAAGAACAAATATAAATATAGCACATAGGATTAGTCCAAACAGTACATTATTTAGGGACCCAACTACTTTAGAATTTCATTGATATATTATATGATCGTCGAGGTGGATTTCCAACCAAATATCACAATCAAGTTTAACTCTCCCCAATCAATGAACACCATTTATAAAATAAAATAACTCACCTCAAGTTATAGTATCAGAATCGGATCCTCCATGTTATATAAATGTAGTGTATATAAAGTATTAAATTTCTTTTCAGTTATTGCAGAAAGTAATAAATTTTAATGCCTAATGGATTAAGACTGTTATTTATTTTTTTTACTTTTCTTGAAATTAAAAGTGTTTATTGAATTATTTCCACTTCTAATCCAATCAATATGTCCACTTATTCCACAAACAGCCCCATTATAGAAAGCAAAATGTTTATAAAAAAATTATATGCCTGATGACTAATGAGATCCATGTGTCGATATCCGACGGTCAAAAAGAAATATTTAGAAGCATTTTCATTTTTTTTTAAACTTGGATGTCATTTTAAAATTTGATGCTTTTGTAAAGTTCATGAGAAAAAAAATATATATCTATAAAAAAAAAAATATTTGGAGCACTAAATCATGAGTTGAAATGATATAGTAATATTTAATTTAAAATTTTAATTTATGATTATTTTTCGCATAATGATTAAGAGAAAATGGGTTGAGGGGGGCTGCTGTGTTTTTTTACACAGCAGTCCCTCATGTGGCCAATTTTAGCTACTTAAAAAATTTTAAAAAAATTTTAAAAAATTATATTTTGATAGTGTTTGATGCAATAAATCTATTAATCTATTTTTCATTCTAAACAAAAATCATTTAGACTGCTAAAAATATATTAGAAATGCGTTAAATCTAGACCGTTAAATATAATATATAAAATTTCTAATGCATTTTTAGCAATCCAAATGATTTTTGTTTAGAATGAAAAATAGATCAATAGATTTATTGCATCAAACACTATCAAAATATAATTTTTTAAAATTTTTTTAAAATTTTTTAAATAGCTAAAATTGACCACATGAGGGGCTGCTGTGTAAAAAAACACAACAACCCCCTCAACCCAGAGAAAATCACACAGATAAAATTAAATAAATTATATAAAAAATAAAATTTGAAAATAGTAATATTTAATTATATTCATTATTAATTATCCAAAGCGATTTATTGATTTTATCTGATCTAATTCACTTAATGTAATTTTATTTGTATTAACCAATGTCCAATCAATTGCTAACAAAAACCCTCCGTTTAATTTAGTGAGATTTGTTAAACATATTTTTGAGCTCGGAAAAGAGAATGTGATTGGCCACTTGGTCGATCCGTACTTGAGGTTGAAGGTCGGCTAGTTTAATTAATTTATAATTGCTTGGAATATTCAAGACAATAGAAAGATTAGTGGCAAACTGGCAATTAATTAGTGATTGAAAGGGAATATAATTAATTACTTAATTATAGTTAGTGGTGAAATTCAATATCTCAATTTTAATAAGTGTATGATGAGATATTTATTAATTACTTAATTAGTAAAATTATATTTTTTTTGTTTAAAAAATATATATTTATTTTATTTTCACACAAATTATGAAATGTAATTAATTTAGTTAAAATAATAATTTTTATTTTATATTTTTCATAAATATCATTTATTTATATTATTAAATAATTATTATTTAATATTAATTTTAGAAACTAATAAAATTTTATTATTAATAAAATTTTATTTAGTACTAAATTTCATCACCGATAAAATTTTAATAAAAAAAAATAATTTAATAAATTAAATGTTTTATCAAAATTAATATGTATCACTTCATCGTCAAATAATAATATTCTTAATATGCATATATTATTTAGTCTAATAAAATTAATTAATTATTTATTAATATAAATATAATTTAATAAAATATTAAATAAAAATATATTAATAAATTAATAAATCAATTACCTTTTCAAAAAAATTATAATTTCAAATGAATGAATTTTTTTTTTTTTTTTAAACGGGAGGGAGTACTATAATTTCTTGATCTTCATTATCATGTTGGGGGTCACGAGACAAATTTGGTTCTTGAAAGTGAACTTCAATCACTATATTAATGTATACATATTGGACACTAGACATAAATAATTGCTATTAACTTTTTCTCGAAACTGTTCATTAAAATAATTACAATTAGTGGAGTTCCCTTTTCTTTTTCCAATTAATTAATGTTATTTAAGTTTTTAACAAATTTTGAGTCTTCAACTTAACTTATTCATGGTTATTAAAATTAAATCGAATTAATTAGTTAAATTAAAAAAATTAAAAATCGAATAAAAAATTAATTTGGTAAGTTTTTTTTATTTGTCTTCAAAGAATTGGTTAAAAAATTGACGAATTGACTGAATTGGATTGATTTTTCAATTTGAACGGATCAATTTTTTTTTTAATTTTTTAATTTTTTTTATCAAAATAACATAATTTTTATCAAATAAAAATAATGTCGTTTTGAGTTAAAAAAAAATTAAAAAAATTTTAATAGTTTCGTTTCAATTTTACCTAACGTCAAAATTCACCCGCCAAAATCATTACACTATTACATGTTATCTTATTGTATGAATATATGTTTGAATAAGTGAATACTCATAATTTATTATATATATAATTTTTGACTTAATATGATTGAATTGATATTATAAGAAATATGATTTTATATAAATTTTTGATTTAATCATAATTATATTATATTTATTTTTATCATATATTTAATAAATATCAAATTATATATATATATATATATATATATATATATATATATATATATATATATATATATACTAATTTTTTTTAATTTAACTGATTAAATTTTTAATTCTATATTTTTATTAGTTATTTAACCGTTACTGTTTTGAAAACATTGCTCTAAATAAAGTGAGTCATTATTAATTTTTTTATCCCTAAATATTGCTTGTGACTTGCGAGTTATTGACAATTTCTCTCTCATTGAGATTACATGGAAAAATACATTTAAGTTGTATTAAATTCTTTTCTATTTAGACTTGGAATCCCCTAATGACCGCCAAAGTCTACCACTTCTTAAATTGTCATCAACAAAACCTGAATTGAGAAGAAAATATAGAGTATAAACCTAACCTTAAACATTGATAAGATGAATACTGTAAAATAAGTAGAAGTCTTTATCCCCATACCTCAACCCATTTGAAAATATATATGTTACTCATATATAATTAATTTTAATTTTTAATTCATCCTCTCAAAATTAAATTTTTATGAATAATTTTAAAAATTAAAATTATTCAATTAATTCTCATCTTATAAATTTGAAAGATGAAAAATTTATATAATTAAAAATATATTTTTATGAAATAATATAATTGATTATTATCGTTTGAAACAAAAATTATTAGAAAATTAAAAAATTAATATTTACTTTTTCTATTATTTTTAATTCCTCCAAATAAAATTTTCAAAGTTAGCCCATGAATAAACATCTTATCATTAAACTATCTTGGAATAGAAAAATATAAAAAAATAAAATGGGATAAGAGTTATCTCATATTTAGAAGTTTAATTAATTTAAATAATAAAAAATATTAAGAGATTAAATATTTTCTTAAATTTATATTTTATCTTCCTTTAAAATTAAGGAAATAAGAGATCTATTCCCTTATTTATTAAAAAATAACTTTTAAATAATATTATTTAATTTTTAATAATCAATATTTTTTTATCCCTTAAATTTCCAAATAAAAAGTTAATTTAAACATGAAAACTCATGATATGAAAATAAACTATAAGATCTGTATATATATAAAAAAAGACAGATTTATTTTAACTATTTATGAAAATTTACTATATATACACATGTCCTTGTACTATTGAATCCGAACTTCAGTAATTTGTCAATATCATTAATTAAGTTTGAAATCATAGCAATCCCTTTCTATCAATAAAATGCAACTAATTTTCATTTTTATTATCAAACATCAAGCTGATCCAATGTTGCAGGTGTCACATGTCCCTATTTTTTGCCTCTTTCTATTATTTTTATTATCATTCACATTTAGCCATTTAGGCAGCAGTAGACTTAACTTTTAAGATAACCCTTAGGTTACCCTAATTTTCTATTAATCTTATCTGCTTTGGAAGTTAGTACAATTATCACTTTTCAAAAGGACAAATTGAGTTTGTGCCCTAATTTCACGTTTATCTTCCCCTCCTTTTTATCTCTGCTTTGGACCTGTTTATTTCAATAATAAATAATTAATAACTGATAATTTATAATTAATTATTATAAATATTAATAAAATTATTATCAGCTATTAATTATTAATATATTTAATATTTATATTTTTTATTTAAATATTATTTTTAATAAAATAATTTAATTTTTTATTTAAATAAACATAATTTTTTTCAAATAAATTTTAAATTGAAATTTTTATAAACCACAGTTATTTAGCTATTCAATATTTAATAATAATTATTAACTAAACAGATTTAATGCAGTTAAAAATTAATAAAATTAATAATAATATTAAATTTTTTTATCAAACATCCACTTAATATTTATTAAAATAAATATTTTTAAAATTAAAGTTTTCAATAATCATATATTTCCAACCCTAAGTATTAATGGGAATGATAAAAAAAATATATTCATCTCTTTATTAATTAGATTTTGATTTTTTATATATATATTAAATAAAAGAAGTACAACCTGAAATAAACTGTAAGATTACAATAAAAAAAAAATAAAAGGACAGTTTTTTTTTCTATTTATGAAAATGTCCTATATATACACATGTCTTTGTACTTTAGTAATTTGTCAATATCATTAATTAAGTTTGAAATCTATCAATAAAATGCAACTATTTTTCATTTTTTGTCAAATTCTACATCAGCTACAGAATTTTGAATCATGTTTCTCTCAAACAGTACAAGAAAAAAAAAAATATATGATTTGAATGATATTTGTTTCCCATATTTTAAAAACTTGGATGGATTACCTAATAAGTTGATTTAATCCAATGACTTTGACTATAACTAAAAATAGGTTAGTAATCAATTAGGTGGCTTCTCAAGAAAGCAATCCACTTTTTGACTCGAATTTAATTTTGCCATGTTAGTTGTTGACCAGGAAACCGTCCCCTACGTCAAGGCATCTGGAAGTTGCTTTTAATTAATTATTAAAGAATAATTATTATTTTATATTTTTTAAAAAATTATTTAAAAATAAGTGAAAAACATTAAAAAAAATTATTTATTTTTCGAATTTGTGAACAGTTAAAATTTCTATTATTTTCTTTATTTTCATATTTTGTGTTTCCTTTTTATGAGATTTTTTTAAATTTTTTTTATTTTTTTTTAATTTTTTCTACATTTTTTATAGTATTTCTATTCTGAGATTTTTTTTATCATCTTTATGATAATTTTTATTACTTTGAATATTCATTAATAATAAATTTTCATAAAGAAAATTGACTTATTTTATTTAAAAATTCATGAATTTTCTACAAAAATTTATGATAGAAAATTCATGAATGAGTCTAGGTACAAATCAATATTTTTCCAATGACCGTTCTTCAATAAAATTTGGCCACACTCATCATTTTTATGATTTTTTTTTTTCTAGATTTTGTTTAGAGTAAGTGATTTATATGGCGGCTAAAAAAAATTTTTTATTGACTTTGTAATAATTTTAAGATGTAAATAAATTGATTTAGTGAGTATGATCTCTGTTAAAATAGCTTATTTATTATTATATATTTTCTTTTTTGGAGAAAATAATTTAAAGAATGTTAAAAGATTTGCTAAGTATAAATTATTTAATTTTACTACTATTATTATTTAATTCTTTTTATTGAGTTTTACTTATGATCATATATATATATACATATATAAGGTGAATATAAATAAATTATATTAATTCAAAATATAGTACACAATTTATTGAATATATTTGATATAAGTTAATTTCTTTTTTATTTTTTATCCATGTTATATGGTTGAATAATATTTTTTAAATGAATACCAAAAGTTAGTTCTTAAAGATTGATTATTGTTATTATAATAAAAAAAAAGTTCAAAATAGAATCTTAACTTATAAATTAAGCCAAATTTTAAAAAATAATTAGACATTAAATTTATATTTTTTATAAAAAATTTAATAAATAAAATTTTAAATTCAAATATTTAAAATTTTGAAACATAATAATCCAACTAGTTATAATGTATTATTTCAAGTCAATCAAATTTATTTTATTTTGACCGATGAACTCAACAGATTAAATTCTCTCATAATTTTGTAAATATAACATAATTACATAATTTTAAACATTAATTTAATAAAAATTAATTGAGATTTTATTAAAAATTATTTTTTTAATGGTATAATAAAAGTAATTTAAATTTTGTTAGATAATGAAATCTCAATCATATTTATTTTAGATTCAATAACTATGAGCCTTTTGTAATATTTTTAGAATATATTATTTTTCTAACCAATGTCATAAAAATATTTGTTAGAAGTGATTATTTTAGACAATATATAGTTATAAAATAATTATATTAAAAAAATAAAAATAAATAAAAATAAAAATGAATTGGATGAAAAACAAAAGAGATTTTAATAGAGTTATATTTTATTATAATTATTATCATTTTATTTTTAATTTTCATTTATTTATTTTATTTTTAATTTTATTTATTTAATATTATTTAAATTTTTAATTTTTAATAAATGTTCGTAGAATATAATAAGATGTCTTTATATAAATTCAACTGACTTTTCTTTTTAAAGAAAAATTTTCAGAATTTAAATTTATTTGTTATAGAACAAAGACTAAATTAAATTAAATTTGAATTTAATTTACATTACATGCTTTCTTTTTCATGAGATTTTTTATTTTTTTATTTTTCTGTTGGGTGATGTTTGATGATTAGATTCTATATTAATAATGGCTGCACATAGCCTCATCAATGGAGTTGATGAACGTCCAATAATGATCTTTGAATTGGTCCCAGAATAAAAAAAATCAAAAAAGGCAGAGAAAAATGGCAATTCATGAGGTCAATGTAAGGGGTGTTTGGATAAAAATTAATGTTTTATTAAAATAATCAATTTTATTAAAAACGAGCGTTAATTATAAAGTTTCTCCCCCAGCTTTTAAAATTTACGTTAAATATTAAAAATAATATAGTTTCCTTTTTTTATCCAAACACTTCAAAAATTATAAAACTTCTTAACTTTCTCTTAAAACACAACTTGTAACGTTTAGCTTCCTATCCAAACACTCAGTAAATATTCTTCTTCTTGTCAAATCCCAACTTGAATCATAACATTAACCTCCAAAATAAAGAATACAAAAGAAAATTCAATTTTAATTAATGTTTAGCTTTAAATCATATACAATTTATTACCATGAATGTATATTGAGATCAAAACTAGCATACAATCAATTAACATTATATATATATATATATATAGATTAATTAATGGTGATTAAATATTTTAAATAATAATTTTATAATTAATTATTTAAATTATAGGATATATATTATAATTAAATACTGATATATCTAATTATTATTTATTAATTTATAATTTAAAATAATAAATTAAGTTCACTTATAATTTTTTCTTGACTCAAAAATTCAAATTTTTTTATGATGCTAAAAGAATATATAATTTTTTATTATTTAAAAAAAAATAATTTTTATTACACACAAAATAAATATATCTTGCTAATAGTTTTGTGAACGTAAATTTAATAGAAAAAGTACAAATTTTCATCAAATTTTAAAATATATGATATAATTAAAAAATACAAAAATTTAACAGATTAATTTTGTGTAACTACGTTTTATTATAATTTTTTTTTACATGGATTAATTGCTAAAATATTCTTTCGATTTTTTAATATACACTTTAAAATATATAATTTTTGAAAGTTACTAATTCCAATTCTTAAAATTTATCAATAATTTTAATTTAAAATCATGAATTTTTATTTCTAACTTTTTAAAATTATATATATATATATATATATATAATTTCGTTTATTTCATCACCGTCCAACCAACCATATAGTGTTGGTTCCATTTCTATCAAAAGTCTAATAAGAAGAAGGACCAATTCTTTTCTATAACTTACTGTTTTTTTCCTAAGAGATTCAGTCAACAATGAAAATTCAATCCAGTCTCAGCCCATTGTTCATTTCCCTGCTTTAAACAATGAAATCAGTTATTTTGTTTATATTAATTTATTTTTCTATTTTGAGTTAGGATATAAATCATATTTAAAAAAGATTTTACTTTTAAAACTTTTTATAAAAATTGAGAAACAAATATTTTATTTTATTTTATTATTTATATACTCCTTTATATGTCAAAATAGTGTTAGAATCGGATTTATAAAAAGCTACATATATTTTGTATTCAATAATAAGAGGATTTTTACATCGAGTTATAACTTAATAATAAGTGTATATTTTTCTGGATAATAAATTTATAATTGATTTTTTTTAATATTAAAAAAAATAATAAGAGGATTTAATTATTTTTAATTATTTGTTGTGTTATTATAAAATATATTTGCTTTCTCTTGCATGAAAAGGAATTGGAATTTTTAGTCACTTTTTTTCTCTTTTTTCTTTTTCTATATTATATGAATGTAGTCCATATTCAGCTTAATCTTTATTAATTTTTATTTCACATAAAAAATGATATTAATATTAATAATGTGCTTGTCACGTGTTAAAAAAGTAATATGAGGTGTTTGACCCATGAAAAATTCTTTCATATCCTAAATTTATACATCAACAGAATGAAGTAAAGATGCATTTAGAAAAAAAAAAAAAGAAGATATTGAAACCTTTTTATTAAAAAAAAAATCATATTGATTAAACAGCCTAATTCATACATCAATACAATGAATAAAAATACATCAAGTAAAAAAAGATATTGAACTTTTTTTATTGGATAAAAAATACAAAAAAAAAATATTATTTAAAATATTTAATTACATGTGAATTTATATTATAAAATAAAAATACATTGAATAAAAAATGATATGAAAATCTTATATTGAATAAAACATAAAAAAAATTATATAGAACAAAGTATTTTAATTACATTTTAATTTAATATATAA
Source organism: Aleurites moluccanus (assembly GCA_948193065.1). NCBI lineage: Eukaryota > Viridiplantae > Streptophyta > Magnoliopsida > Malpighiales > Euphorbiaceae > Aleurites > Aleurites moluccanus. Next base: position 30,310 of record CANXYC012266667.1, read on the forward strand.
AATAAATTTATGCGTTATGGAATTTATTTTAAATTTTAAATTTTTATATTTAAAATATTAAAAAATATATATTTAAATTCTATGAATTTAATTTTATAAAATTAAGTACAATTAAATCATATTTTATCAAAATAATTAAAATTTTAAAGTTATATATGTTTGTTTCTAAATTTTAGTTAGATACAATTATTTAAGAAAATATCTTGTAATATATTTTTTTTTTAATAAAACGTCTTCTAATATTGATAAAGAGAAGAAAAAAATTACTTAGGGCAAGATATTGTATGGATAGAGGAAATTTAATAGTCAGTTTGAAATAAATAAATTTTATATTTTTAAAAAATTTTATATTTATAATATTAGAAAAATATTTACTTTAATTTTATAAATTCAATTTTGCAAAATTATACATAATGCAAGTAATTTTTATTAAAATATATAAAATTTTCAAATATATTTTAAAAATTAATAAAATAAATATTATGAACAAAAAATATCATTTTCTTTATCTCTTTCTCATATTGTTTCTCCTCTTATTACTGATTTTCTTATTTTCTTTCTCTTCTCCTTTATCCCTTTTTTTCTTATTACTCTCTTCTCGTCCCTATCTCTATTTTTTTTTTTCATTTCTTCCTCGAGTTCTCTAATTATATATTTTATAAATTAAATATTAATTATGAATATAAGATATAATTTTTTTTAAATTATGTTGCCTTTTTCAATAAAATTTAATGGGTATTTGACAAAATTTTTTAATACAGTTGTTAACTTTTTCGTTTTGCTGTATCAAATTTGTTTGGTTAATAATAACTGTTTGGTAGTTAAATAACAGTTGTTTAAAAAAATTTCAATTTAAATTTTTTTTTGAAAAAATCTTATTTATTTAAATAAAAATATTAAATTATCATTTTTAAAATAATATATAAATAAAAAAATAAATATTAATATTTATTTTTAATGATCATTAAACATATTAACAGTTAACAGTTAATAATAAATTTATTAAACACGTATAATAATCGGTTATTAAGTAATAATTACCAGTTAATAATTATCACTAATAGCTAACAGTTAGCCGCTGATATAAAATATTAAATTAAATAAGATCTTATTACATTGAGGATATTTTAAGAAATAAAAAAATAATTCACTTATAAATTTTTTCTGAATATAAAATATAAAATTCAATTGTAAATAACTTATAATCATTTATTTTAACATTTATCAATTCTCCATCCAAATCACACGTTAAATAGTCTGTATGTAAATTAATAGTAAATTTTATTCTTCCAAAACATAACTAATAGGAAGTAAAATCATGCTTAACTTGATTTTTTTATTCTTATTTTATTTTTCTTTTCGTCTTTTTCTTCTTATCTTTTGGCTTATATCATCATCCTTAGGCCACGTATATCTTTTAGCATTATTATTAAATAAATGATTATAATTACATCATCATTTTGCATAAAGAGTTAAAAAAATAAAAAATATATATTGAATTGATAAAATTGAAAAATTAATTAAAATCCTAAAAAACATAAAATTATGAATTTTCTTAGTGAATAGACCTAATTAATAACCAATGCATTTTTTAACACATATATAAAATGATTTAATGGGTTTTTACTTTCTCTGTTCCAAAAAAAAATTGACTCTTTTTTTTTTAATCCATCATAAATTATAGGCCATTTTTCTTTTTCAATGAATAATTGATTTGTTAATTTATTAATATATTTTTATTTAATATTTCACAACACAATTATTTTATCAATAAATAAATAATTAATTTTATTAGACTAAATAACATATAAATATTAGAATTAAATGAAATTTTATATTAGAGATTTAAAAATTAAAGTTTTATAAGTGGTAAAATTTAATATTAAATAAAATTTTATTGGTTTGTAAAATTAGTGTTAAGAAGTTACATAATAATTATTTTTAAAATAATTTTTTATTAATATAAATGAAAGATATTTGTGAAAAATATAAAATAAAATTATTATTTTAATTTGTATAAAAATAGAATTTTATGTATGTAGATAGTAATTTTTTTATGACTTTCCTCTAAATTAAAGATATGAAATTTCACTTTCCCAATCTAGGTATCTCACCAATATTTTCAAAATCGAATCGGTTAAAAAAATCAATAAAAACAAAAAGTTAAAAGTTCGATCGAAATCGAACTGGTTAAATTATAAAAAAAATCGATATATATCTATATATATATATATATATATATATATATATATATATATATATATATATATATATATAATAAAAAAAAATATAATAT
>CANXYC012266991.1:0-12073 GCA_948193065.1 Aleurites moluccanus
TGTAGAGAGAGATATGAGTAATAAAACACAGGCTGCCAGTAAGGTTCTTTATAGGCAAAATCCTAGTAACTTGGGAATTTGAGTAATTTTCTTTAATATAAGTATAAGTAATGTAATTTTATGTTAAATAGTATCTAAATGAAAATTAATTGGATATGTAAAGTTGAGAATGAATAAGAGACATGATGAGTACCAAAAGAGATAAGGCAAAGAATCAAGGATAAATAAAAAGGGAAATGTTCAATTATAAGCTAAGGTGAGTAATGTATATGTAATACCCTAGAAAGTTATAACTATCATGCATGAATTAATTTTCAGTATGTGGTCCATTAGTCTTGAAATGGTGGAAAATAATTTTAGAGACACAGTTAGAAAGCAAACTTGAAACTTTTCCGGAAAGCGGCCGTGTCGGGAACATTGCCGAGAAATTAGCAGTCCGGTCAACGGAAGAATTTCTGAAGTTCATTAGGGGGTAAAAGATGACCATAATTTATGTTTAATTTTGGTAAAAAGAAAAAAGTGAAAATCATTTAGGAACACTGAAAAAGTAAGTAATGTCATTTTTTAAATAATTGGAAGTTTAAGGTGAATAGTGAAATTTGATCGGTCGGGGTTACAAAATGACTCCAGAACCATTTTTATAAATAAGTATAAATTAAAATAAATTTATTGACTCCCCACTCTGATATCTAATTCCAGACAGAATTGTCAGAATAAATTACGGAAAATTTTGGACTAAAGTGCAAATAATGGAACTTGGGGGATTAAGTTGTAATTGTGCAAATTATATTTTCTTTATAATTTCCTTAGCTATTTTCGGATTAACCATTTCCTTTCTTCTTCATGTTATTGCCGAACCATTTCTTTGCCATTTCCATCTTCCATTCTTTATTTTTCTTATAGATTCTTAAGGAAATTTGATAGAAAAGTAACAAATCAACTAAGCTCTCTTCATTTCTACCATTAGATTGCTTGGAGGAGTGAAGAATTTGGAGGAAAAACTCAAAGAAGGATTCGGCCACTTTGGGGGTTTGAGGTAAGAAAGTTGTTTTGTTTAGTTTGATTAATTATTTAGGTATTATTTATGTAAAATTGAATGGATATGATGATTAATTGCACCAATTTATCCAATTATATTGAAATCCCTAATTTGAATGGTTATTTTGAAGTTGTAAGGAATGAGTTGTTGAATTAGTGTTCATTTATGTTAATTGATGTTAGAATTAGTCAATTGAATATGTTTAGGTAACTAATTGATAGATTAATTAATGTAGAATTGGAGTTTGAATAAAGGTGATTTTCAAAGTAAGCATTTTTGGCTATTTGGTGGAAATTGGTGGAATTGGATTGTGTAAAGGGTATTTGGAGGCTTAGGTGAGTTTACATTGCATCATTTATCATGTCTAATTGATTAAATTATTGATTGGAAACCAATTGTGAAATGAAACTTTTGGCCGAACCATTATGCCCTAATTATGCCTATGATTTTTGCTTGTTTTTCCTTTGATTTTCATGGCCAATTTGATCCATTTCGATGTTGTTTAAACTTGTTTCTTTGATAGCTATCTTGTTTTTGCAATGTGGTTTGTTGTTAATTTGAATGGGCAAGTCAAATTTGAACTCTAACCTCACCTATTGGCTTGCCATTGTATACCCACCAAGTGTTCGATGAAATGCCTAATTCATTTGCCTTTAGCCTATTGGTTTGCATGCCATAGGCCTACCAATGAATGTCATTGTCGCCAGCGACGTTGGCATGCCAATTGACCTTCCTTTTTCCACTACCGAACCAATTATTGTTTTATGTCTTTCCTTATTGTCAAACCTTATATTATTGATTGTACATTGTATATGGCATTGCCATTGATTATATTGATTACTGTACTGATTAATACCGAACTGATTGTTATTGAATTGACTATTATCTGGATGCCATTGTTGCTTATGGTATCCCTCGTTATTGACCCTGATATGGTTTGGCAAAGCTACCGATCTGATAGGGTAGTGGAAAAATATTGTCGGCGATGTGCACATTGTATTACTAATACCCTAGCTAGGAGGGGTTATGGTCCTAGCCATATGGCCTGATCAGCCTTATGCTCATTGATACTGATACTGGAGACATACTTGGTCCACACTGACTGATTATTGGAGATTGTATGATTTCTTTTCATACAGTCCATCCCATTATCTGTCTTTCCATATGTAACCAAGCCTATTTGATATTCTTTGGCTTTACTGTACCCTGACATTTATACTGTCTACTGTTATCCTGTTGACTGATACCATTGTTTAATTGATGCCTATTATTTAATGTGATTCATGTAAATTCACTGAATATCATCTATACTCACCGTTTATTTGTTTACCCATTTCAGGAGAGGAGTGGGTTGCAGAATCCAGTCTTCTGTCTTCTGTGGATTTCTGCTATGGACTGATTATGTATATTTTTGATACATTCTGTATATTTATTTTGGTGTTCATTATCTAGCCGCTCTATGGGTATGTGTTGGGTTAGCTAGGAGATGAACATTGTATATGTTGATTAATGATATATTGAGTATATGATGATGCATCATATGATATTTTGAATGATTACAGTGAATTGCAGAATGATTACAGAATGTATGACAGGTTAACAGAATGACTGGTAATTAATTAATATGAATAATAATATATAGAGATTTATAGATGTTGCATGTGATACTGGGTTCTACGGGTGTCGGTCGCCATTGGCATTTCCTATGCCTTAGGACCGTCGCGGTCTGGAAAACTGGGTTGTGACAGAGGTAGTATCAGAGCACTAGGTTTACAGACTATGAATCTAGGTTACAGATAAATAGTGACTAAATTACAAAGGAATAGTGACTAAGTACAGAATATGGTAGAATTAAGTATACCATAGAGCATAGGATTTCCTTTATCGTCTATTGCTACTATCGTCTGTTATGTATCATTATTCTGCATTTCTGCTATTATCTAAGATTGTTTATGTTTTCTCGATAGATTATAGAGATGTCTTACAGCAGAGACAAAGATACCAGGGAGGCTGAGGTTGCCTCCAATGAGTCACTGGTGAGAGAGATTAGTATTTCAGAGGGTCCGTCCAGACCCCGATGGACTACAGAGAATACTGAGAGGGGTGACAACCCCTGGAGAGTGGAGATGATAAGAGGTTTGATGGAGTTGAGGAGGGAGATGGCTAAGATTAGACGGGAGAGACAGCAGACATAATCACCACCTGCTCCTATAGTTGTACCTCCACCAGTAGTACCAGAGGCTGTTCATGTAGCACCGGCTCCTGTGCAGCCAGTGGGGGCTCAGAGAGAACCAGCTGTACAGGGAGGTCAGAGAGAGATTGAGGAGGGGGGAGTATCTATGTTAAGCTTTCTGAAGCTAAACTTACCAGAGTTCAGGGGAGATAGAGGTACAGATCCGGTTGATTTCTTGGAGAAGGTGGAGAAGGTAGTGAGGAGACTACCTTGTTCAGAGTTGAGATCAGTAGAGTTGGTTGGTCTATTGCTCAAGGGTAAAGCATGGACTTGTTTCTAGAGGCATATGGACAGTAGACTTTATGGTGAGCACCCACCCACCTGGGCAGAGTTCAGACAGGGTTTGATTGACGAGTTCATTACTGAGGATGTTAGGACCCGTAATCTAGTGAGATTTGAGCAGCTGGAGCAGGGGGATAGATCTGTGGAGGAGTATGTAGAGGAGTTTATACGGTTGAGTAGGTATGCTGCTCACATTATACCGACTGAGGCAGATCTGATTAGTAGGTTCCGGAGGGGCTTGCACACTGCACTTCATAATGCCTTGTTAGCTACAGAGTTTGCTTCATTGACTACAGTGATAGACAAGGCTACTCAGATGGAGGAGAAATACAAGACAGAGAGGGCCAAGAGGGACCAAAAGAGGAAAGGGGGTCCCGAATCACATGTTAAGAGGGGGGAGAGCAGCTCCCATCCTAGACAGGCAGAGCCAATGCCCAGATTTTGGCAAAGATCTACAGGTAGTAGTCAGAGGAGGAGACTTCAGAGTAGGGGTCAGCCAGTGGTTCAATCAGCGCCTGCTTACTCTCAGGGTTCTTCAAGATCAGTTACACAGGCACCCAACATTCCTGTTTGTGGGTTTTGTGGTAGGAGACATGGAGGGGAGTGTTGGAGACGGACTCGTGCATGTTTGAGGTGTGGCCAGTAGGGCCATTATATTAACACTTGTCTAATGAGGGCTGATCAGCAGCCATCTGTCACAGTTTCTCAGCCAGTGGTGCAGGCTAGTCAGAATCTGGGTAGAGAGGCTACAACTAGAGGTAGAGGCAGGGGAGGATAGGATCCCAGTGGTAGTCAGACTCCAACTGGTAGGGGCCAGGGCAGAGTATTTACGGTCAACACTCAGGATGTCCAAAGATCGGATAATGTTGTCACAGGTACTATTCTGGTTTAGAATGAGATTGCAGATGCCTTATTCGATTTGGGTGCAACTCATTCTTTTGTGTCACCACATTTTACACCCAAATTGAATAAGAAGAGGATGTTATTAGATGTACCATTGATGATTGCTACTCCTATGGGTGATGTTGATTATTACTACCCTGATTGCATTGTTGAGATTGATGATCATATTTTGCGTGCTGATTTGATTGAGTTACCCGTGTTAGAGTTGGATGTGATTTTGGGTATGGATTGGTTGACGAGGCACCGGGCAGTGATAGGCTATTATAGGAAGAGAGTTAGATTCCATCCTGAGGGGCAGCCGGAGTTTGAGTTTCAAGGTGAGATTCGAGAGTTTCGAATTAACTTGATTTCTGTCATCCAGGCCAGGAAGATGGAAAGGTTGTTCAACCTATTTGGCTCATGTAGTGTATATACAGAGGTCTTCTGTACAGTTGGGTCAGATACCGGTAGTTCATGAGTTTCCTAATGTATTTTCTGATGAGTTGCCAGGATTGCCCCCTGACAGGAAGATAGAGTTCGAGATAGAGAAATACGAATGGTTGGTAATGTCATTCGGCTTGAAAAATGCTTCAAGCATGTTTCAACACAAAATGGACAATGCTTTTAAAGCATTGAAAAAATTTTGTATGGTCTATATAGATGATGTGCTAGTTTTTAGTAATGATAAAAAAGAACATATAAGTCATCTTGAACAAGTGACTGATATCTTCAAATATGAATGTATGATTCTATCTGAAAGAAAAATAGAATGGTTTAAGGAAAATATAATTTTTTTAGGAATGAAAATCGAAAAAGGAAAAATTAGGCTACAAAGCCACATTTCTGAAAAACTTATTAATTTTCCTGATGAACTAGAAGATAGGAAGCAAGTGTAAAGATTTTGCGGACTTACTAATTATGCTAGACAATTCGTAAAAAATCTTTCCAAATACCTAGGAAAAATATTAAAGAAAACATCTAATAAAATTCCTTGATTTTGGGATAATGAGGACACTCAGGTTGTCATACAAGTAAAAGATAAAATGAAAAATTTGTCTTGTCTTAATTTAACATCAGATGCAGATGAGTTAGTTCTGGAGGCAGATGCTTCAGAAAAATCCTGGAGAACAGTATTAAAAATCAAAGGCAAAAAACCATAACGAATCTGTAAGTATTGGTTGGAACCTTTAAAGGAACAGAAATTAATTATCCAATTCATGAAAAGGAATTTTTAGAGGTAAAAAATAGTATAAAAGCCTTTTATATCTTCTTGGCTCCTAAGAGGTTCGTAATTAGAATAAATTCAACCTATGTAAAAGGATTTATGAATCTGAATCTTAAAAAGACTAGACAAACTAGATTTTTAAGATTGCAAGAATGGTTTAGCTATTATAGGTTTGATATTGAATATATTTCTTATGATAAAAATGTAATAGTTGATTCTCTTTCTCGTGAATTGTCTAATTTTGCAGATGGATCCTGCTGCCAAAAACAAACTATGTTGGATCTGCAAAAAAAAGAGGGTCATACTCGAAAATAATGCATGAAGAAAGTTGAGAAAGGGAGTAAAGACTCCAAGAGCAATGACTCTAGTTCCTCAATAACAAAAAGAAAAACTGTAGCATTGAAAGATGTTATGTGCTAGATATGTAAGTCTCAAGGACACATCTCTACAGAATGTCCTAAGAATAAGCCAGCAAGTTCGAAAGAACTGGTTAGTGGCTTGGTGAGGATGAAACTGTTCGTTTTCCTTATCAAATTTGGGATCTCTGTCCTGTTATGGCTAAGAAATTTGTTGACCCACAGAAGGTTAATAATCAAAACTTAAATTTTTATTTTAACATGTATAAAAAAATAAAAAAAAAAAAAAAAAAAAGATTATTACCCAAGCTGTGAGAATTGAAAATTTCAAAGTTAGCCTGGAGAAGGCAATATATGCAAACAATTGTGTCCTTCTCGGAGATGGTAAAGTATTTGTTACTATCTGGTCTCAATATACTCCCATTACAAGGGTGTTATCCATGATTAAGGGATGAGAATAAGTATAAAAATTGTTTCTAAGACTAATGGATTTAGATTCAAGTTTGAATTTTCAATCTGAAACCATGAAGGTCTAGAAGAAGATTGCTCAGTTTAGAGAGCAATATGTTGCTGCAGAGATGACTATGGATTATGCAGAACTAAGAGAAAGCATGGATGCCCTAGTCAGCAACTCACAGATGAAGTGACAAAAACGTCATCCATGATGTCAGCCTCAGTGTGATAAATGAGGAATTATTTTTCAGAAGTAGCTGCAGATATTAAAGCATTGTAGGCCAAAGTAGTTTTAAAATTTGTGGTCCTGATGAAAAGAACTTATCTCTAGATAAGGACTCCTTAACTGTAAAATTAAAGCAGTCATTGTCTTTATTTAATTATTATATTGAATACAGCTGTAAAACAGTACTAGAGGCACCAACTATCAATTTATTTTTGTAGTTTTATAAAGCTAGCATACTATTCTAACTACCTATGTTAATTATTGTACTATGTTAATTATTTTACTTTTGAGCTGGCAAACAGTAATATAGACACCAGCTTCGTTTGTAAAAAGTCTATATATACCTCTTTAACTTATTGAAGGAGGAGAGCGAAATAAAATACAGAGTTTATTTAAGAAAAGTCTTTTTCAAGTCTGTCTTTATCTATATGATAATTTTACTTATATATATCTTTCATCCTTCAACAAGGTTTGATATCCAGGAGTGTTGCAGTAAGACCTAACCAAGTAAGGGCAGTAAGTCGTATCCTCCATACCTCTCTGAAGGCATTGCTGGTGACGTGCTTGGAAGGAGGGCTGAAGCTGTTGCAAAAGCTTAGTGGACCCTATTTACAAAGGTATAGATTTCATAAATGTTTTAAATTTAGGTTTAAACATTTATGTCTTCCAACCGATCTGCTAGTAGAAATTGGCTTAGAGGTCTAGTTTTAACTCAAGTTAGGAGGGAAGAGTTGAGTGTCAATCTTTGACTACATAATCATTTCTTTGCTTTATATGAACAAAGAATAAGAGAACTACCTATTGTTATAGAGAGAATTGAAAGACTTGAGAGGCCTAACAAAGAAGACATTGAACTTAAAAAATTTCTAGACCAAGAACTCGAATTTTATAAATTTCATTTTTTAGAAAGGCTTGGTGCTTTTGCACGATTGTTGAATGATCATTAATTTTTCAGGTTGTTCTTATCCTGATTGTCATCACCTAGATCACGGTGTAGGCAAAAATCCAGTGATAGGATTATTAATTCTATTATAGATTATTTAGACTCTCTAAATAATTCTATAGACAAACTGTTTAAAAATTTAGAAGAGTTAACTCTTAGACATAGTAAGTTTGAGGATTTTTATTTTTTTTCGAGAACAAAGGTCCTTTAAATTTTGTTGTTAGCTCTCGCTATCACAGTGAGTATGAGAAGCTGAAAGAAATCAGAAATAAAAGAAAAAATCTTTGAAGATCTCTAGAAGTAGCTCTTTGTAATTTTGTCTCTTAACACACTAATTAGAGAGAGAGCAGACTCGTCTTAAATGGTATCAGAGTCAATTTGAAAATAAAATAGTATTTTTGAATTTCTTTGTAAAAAGAAAAGGATTTTGAAGGGTTAAAATAGAAATAACAATAATTTTGGATAGTTAAGAACTGCAAGTGAAAGTAAATTAAAAGTCTGAGAATTTTTGTGTTACGTTTTAAAGATTAAGAGTCACAATGTATATTAGTCAATACTTCAAGGACCACCAATAAAATTAACTCAAATATAAAAATTAAAATTTAACCTCTTGCTTTGGTATAAATGAGTTTTATAAAATTTTATATAATTTATTTATAAACCATAATTCTATATTTGTTTTAAATCTAAATTCATTTAAAATTTTAAATAATTAAATATATGAAATTAAAAATAACTAAATTAATCTTATTAAAATAGTTAATATTTATAAATAAATTCCACAATTTTAAACCAATAAATTTTAGAAAACTAAATTATCCTTATTTACTTTAATATTTTACTCTATTTTTATCAATTGATTATTTCAAACTTCTTTTGATAATGACTTCCTCCTTTTTTTTTAATATATATATAATTTTTTGTTTATTTTTAAGAACATGTTTATTTTTTATTAAATATTTACTTAATTATTTTTATTTTTTTTATTTTTCATATTATATTTTTATTTTAAAATTATAATAATTTTTTAATTTTTAATTCGTATGTGAGAGAATATAAATTATAAATATTTTAAAATAATAATTTTTTTTTCCTAATCGTATTTGATTGGTCGTAGTGAATAACGTTAAATTTTCAGTTTTATAATTTATCCATCCTAATTACTATGAAAGTTAGATCCACTTAATATAGATGTAGAAAAAATTAATTATTTAATTATTTTAATTACTTTTATTTTTTAATTTAACTATAACTCAAAACTTCGACTCAAATATCATAATTTTTTTTAAGTATAAATTAGTTATTGTAATTAAATAATTTTTAATAAATTATATTTAGAATATTTAAAATAAAAAATTAATTATTTAATTATATTTCAATTACTTTTATACTTTTAATTTAATTATAACTTTAAACTCTAACTCTAAATCTTATAATTTTCAAATATTGGTTTGAAATTGTGGATGAATAATTATTAACAAACTATATTTATAATATTTATATTTTAATATTATAATTTAAAATATATATATATATTTTAATTTTTAAAATTATAGTTTATTAATAACTATGGCCAGTCTTAATCGAATTGGAGTTTTAAACTATATTGCAGTGAATTTTTTTAAACAAATCATTTTTCTTAAATGATGATAGATGCAAACTTATAAATATAAGTAAAATATACATATATAGGGGTCTATATATAAATGCTCTTATTATAATGAAAAATGCAATTAGATCTTTTAAATTTATTTTATTCAATTAAATAAATAATTTTTATTTTTTTTAAAAATCAACTCTTATAGTAATAAAATATTATATAATTTATTAAAAAAATATTAATAATTTTCTTTCTAAATATTATAATCAAATATTTTGAAATGGAAAGGACTGAAATTAGCTAACTGATATTTTTCTTTAAATTCTCTCATAAGTATAAACTCCTTAATAATTTTAATTATTTATGGACAAGATTGTATTTTATTTTTGAAAAAATAATGTATATAAAAAGGTATTATTAATAAATATTAAATTAAGTTATAAATAATTGTATTTTTATTAATGTAATATATAATTTTTAAAAAGAAAATAAATAAATAAATAATATACTTATAAATGTATTTATAATTAAGTGAAATATTAAAATAAATTTTAAAATTATACCAAATACAATATTTATTTTATTTAAAATTTATTTATAAATAAAATAAATTTCTTAATAAAATTGAACCAAACATAATTGTGTAGTAAGTATATATATGATTGCTAAAATGCTTTCTATAAAAAATTAAAATACAAAGATTAAATAATAAGATTTTCAAAATGAATGTATTATTTTATTAATTTCGTGAAATAATTGTAATTAACTTTATTTTAATTTTATTTTATGTAATTCAATGCAGAACACTAAAACGCACCGTTTTATCTTCAGGAATCCAGACTTGTTATCCCCTAAATATCTCTCCCTCTTACTTGGATACACAATTCAGCAAATGCAAAACCAAAAAAACCTCTTTAAAACCCTTTCTTAATGCAATATTTCTCTCAACGCCATAACTATAACAACTTCAAAAATGCAAACTTCTTTTACCATTTTACCCTCCAAAATTCCTTCAATTTTCCCATTCAACCACCCCATTTCCCATAAACCAACATCATCAACCCCCCAACATCAACTCCCTCTCCAAACCCATCTCAAAAATCCTATAAACTCAACTTCCCTCAAATCTTCCGGCTATTTATCGGCAATTGGCCGTGCAATCGAGGAAGAAGAAGAGTACAGAAAGGCCCGTGCCGCTGTAACCCGTAAGGGTGTCGACTTGGAAGGGTACTCAATCGAGGGTCTCTCCATTGGAGGCCAAGAGACTTGTTTAATTGTACCTGAGTTAAAATGTGCTTTTGATATTGGGAGATGTCCGTCAAGAGCTATTCAGCAGAACTTTGTGTTCATAACTCATGCCCACCTCGATCACATTGTAAGTTTCTTTACTTGCTGCTCTCGCTAGTAACGGCCTTTGTTTTTTCTTTTTTGGGTTTGAAGATTATTTATTGTTAAAAATGTTTTTTGAATGTCTTTGTATAATATTTGGCTTTAGTCTTTAGTTAGGCCCTATCTGGTATAAATGAATTTCATGATATTTTGTGGAATTCATCTGAATTTTAAAATTTTTTTATTTCATTTTTGGTATGAATGAAGCTGTTCATTTTAAACTAAATTCTATCATTTATAAATTATTTTTTTTACTTCAAGTTCATTTATACTAAATAAAGGGTAAATGCTATTTACAATTGCGCGTTTCTGATGTATTAAGTCAGGCGCTCAAACTCTGGCATCCCCTTCCCCTTTAAATTATTTCGGATGTACAAAAATGAAATGTTATGCATAATTGCATTTGTTTTGTTTTGTATTGTATATACACAGGGTGGGTTGCCAATGTATGTGGCAAGTCGTGGTTTGTATAATTTAAAGCCTCCAACAGTATTTGTGCCCCCTTCCATCAAAGAGGATGTTGAGAAGCTTTTTGACATTCATAGGGCCATGGGGCAAGTGGAATTGAATTTTGATTTGGTTGCATTGGATGTGGGTATGTCACTCATTGCTCTCATTGCTATGGTTTGCTAAATATGTATTGTTTTAAATATTTGTTGGTGATTACGCTGTGAATAACTTCATAAGCTCAAATTCAGGTGAAACATATGAATTGCGGAACGATGTTGTGGTTCGGCCATTTAGAACCCAGCATGTTATACCTAGCCAGGTGTGCTTCATTAAGATTTTCTTGCTTCTTCAAAACGTGTAATAGACCATTGTAAATATCCCAATTTTGTAGAGACATCTTAAAGAAAGAAAGAAATACATTAATCCAAAAAAAGGTTTTGGCCCTTTAGCCTTTTAATATGACTCCATATTGCATCCTGTTAAGGTGCCATGAGTTGCTTGACATTTTTCATGTCCAGTTACAGCGTTTGCAAAACCCATGCTATATTGGTTGAATTTTTGACACTGATTTGGTTTTCTCCAGGGTTATGTCATATATTCTATCAGAAAAAAGTTGAAGAAACAGTATATTCATCTCAAAGGGAAACAGATTGAAAAATTGAAGAAGTCTGGTGTTGAGGTTTGTTATTTCTCCAACAGATGTTGATTATGTTTTCTGTTTCTAAATGTTTATTCAGCTTTGTTTTTTCATTTTTAGATCACAAATATAATATTGTCCCCTGAGGTGGCCTTTACTGGAGATACCACTGCAGAGTACATGCTTGATCCCCTTAATGCAGATGCATTGAGAGCAAAAGTTCTCATAACAGAGGTATTGATTAAATAGATCCCTCTCCATGCTGTCTTTTTTCCCCAGTTAAAATTCATAACTTGTTATATATATATATATATATATATATATATATATATATATATATATATATATATATATATAT
>CANXYC012267546.1:0-11730 GCA_948193065.1 Aleurites moluccanus
AGCAGCTTTGCCCGAGATTATTTTTTACCGGGTTTAATTCTCTAACAATTATTCATTTAAACATAATATCATTATTTTCATGTCCTAATATTCTTTTCTACCTTCAAATATAGTGTTAATTTCCATAAAACTCGAAGGGGGTGTGAAATGACCATTTTGCCCCCAGTTCACCAAAAACTCAAATTTACTCGATTTCTTCCTAACAGTCTTTAAACCTCTTTAACTCATATAATAAATCATAAAACATGCACATATGTTCAATTCAAGCATAAACATAAAATAACACAACTTTCAATTCAAGAAAAATTTCCCCTTAGTTGCCCCCTTATGGTTTAGTTCTAGGTTCTAGGTGAGGTGTTACACTGTTGCCTCAGATAAATGATCTGTTTGACCAATTGCAGGGTGCTAGTCATTTCTCTAAGATTGATCTGAGATCTTAGTATCACCGGTTGAGAATCAAGAAAGGTAATGTACTCAAGACTGCTTTCAGGACCTGGTATAGACATTATGAGTTTCTGGTGTTGCCATTCAAGTTGACTAATGCACTGGCTGTATTTATGGATCTGATGAACAGAGTATTTAAGCCATTTTTGGATAAGTTTGTCTTAGTGTTCATTGATGACATTCTTATCTATTCCAGGAGTGAGGAGGAGCATTATGAGCATATGAGGATTGTACTGCAGACACTTTGAGAACATCAGTTGTATGCTAAGTTGTCTAAATGTCAGTTTTGGCTAACTGAAGTGTTCTTTCTGGGGCATGTGGTTTGTAAAGATGGTATTAAGGTAGATCCTCAGAAGGTTAAAGCAGTTGCAAGTTGGCCTCGACCTACCAGTGTTTTTGAGATCTGTAGTATACTATTCATGGCCTTGATTTTCTTTGGTTTTTCCTTTGAATTCCTTAGCCAATTTGATGCTTTTAATGTTGTTTGATATTATATAATTGATGCCTATTGTGTTGTTGACAATGTGAACTTGTTGTTCGTTGAATTGGGCATGCCAAATTTGCATCAAACCCTAACCATAAAGGCTTGCCTTTTTGTGCCCACCAAGTGTTTGACAAAATGCCTAGTTGTTTTTGCTTTGGCCTATTGCTTTGTTTTCCATAGACCTACCAGTGACATTGGCATGTCAATTGGCCTACCGATTTTCTTTACCGAACCAATCTTTGTTCCATACCTTTATTGTTTACCATACCACTTATCATTGATTGTATATCGTATATTGCAATGCCATTGATTCAATTGCTATTTGATTTGAAAGATATTGAGCTTCTTGTTATTGATGATACCATTGTTGTATAATGGTGTCTATTGATATGATGTTCACTTATATTGACCTAAATGTGGTTTGACAGAGCTGCCACTCCGACAGAGTAGTAGATACATATTGTCGGCAATGTGCACATTGATATTGATGCCCTAGCTAGAAAGAGTTATTGGTCCCGGCCATAAGACTTGATCAGTCTTATACTTACTTGATATGTGATCGATTATGTGATTACATATAGTCTACGTGTTTCAGGGCCCTATATTTGTCTTACCATATGATTCCATACCATTTATATGACCATTGATATTCCTGTCAGATTCTAATATTGATACTGTAACCCATCATGATTGATATTGTTTCTATTACTCCTTTATTATTATGTATCATTGACCCATCCTATTTGATTGGCGATGCATATAGATTTCACTGAGTATCTTATATACTCACTCTTTGCTTGTTTACCCATTTCAGGAGAGGAGTAGACTGCAGAATCTCATCTTCCGACATCCAGCGAATTTCTGCTCACTGTTAATATATGTAAACATTTTGAATTATGTATTTTTGGTGTTCATAATCTAGCTGCTCCATGGGGTATGTATATGTTAGTTAGAGTATGAACATGTATATATATATATGATGATGAATTATGGTATTTAATGCCATTATAATATGTGATGATTGTTACAGCTAATTGCACTAGATTACAGACAAAATTACATAATAAATAGTAATTAAGTAAATTGAATAATTAATTGATGGTTATAGATTATGCATGTGATACTGGGTTCTACGGGTGCCGGTCACCATTGGCATCTCTCACATCCTAGGACCGTCACGATCCGTGAAACTGGGTCGTGACAGAGGTGGTATCAAAGCATCTAGGTTTACAGACTGTGAATCTAGGTTACAGATGAATAGTGACTAAATTACAGAGGAATAGTGACTAAGTACAGAATGGGGTAGAATTAAGTATACCATAGATCATATGATTTCCTTTGTCATCCTTTGCAGTTATCGTCTATTATATGTTATTATTCTGCGATTCTGTTATATTCTGATGACAGTTATCGATAAAGCTACACAGATGGAAGAGAAATAAGATAGAGAGGACAAAGAGAGACCAGAAGAGGAAAGGAGGTCCAGGATCTCAGGTTAGTAGGGGGGAGAGCAGCTTCCAGCCTAGGTAGGTAGAGCCAGTGCCTCGATTTGATCAGCGATCTTCAGCTAGTAGTCAGAGGAGGAGAGTTCAGAGTAGGGGACCACCAGTGGTATGGTCTACACCTGCTTATTCACAGGGTTCCTTTAGACCAGTAACACAGATGCTTGGTGTGTTTGTTTATGGGTTCTGTGGACGGAGGCACGGAGGGGAGTACTAGTTATAGTCAGGTGCCTATTTGAAATGCGAGCAGCATGGTCATTTTATTAGCAGATGTCCATTATGGGGTGAGCAGCAGCCATCTGCTACAGTATCTCAGTCGACGATACGGATGAGTTAGAATATGGGCAGAAAGGCTTTAGGCAGAGGAAGATACAGAAGAGGACAGACTTCCAGTAGTAGTCAAGCCCCAGTGGGCAGGGGTCAGGGCAGAGTATTTGCAGTTAACACCCAGGAGACACAAAGATCAGATAACATGGTCACATGTACTACTCTGATTCAGAATGAGATTGCAGATGCCTTATTTGATTCTGGTGCTATTCATTCTTTTGTGTCACCTCACTTTGCACCTAAATTTAATAAGAAAGGAAATTATAATATGTGCCATTGATGATTGCTACTCCTATGGGTGATAGTGTGGATGCTGATTATTACTACCCTGATTGCATTATTGAGATTGATGATCACATCTTGCGTGCTGATTTGATTGAGTTACCTGTGTTAGAGTTGGATGTGATTTTGGGTATGGATTGGTTGACGAGATACCAAGCGATTATAGATTGTTATCGGAAGAGAGTTAGATTCCAGCCTGAGGGACAGCTAGAGTTTGAGTTTTAGGGTGAGATTCGGGAGTTCCGGGTTAAGATTTCTACTATCCAGGCTAGGAGGATGATTGGGAAAAGTTGTTCAACCTATTTGGCACATATGGTAGATGTATAGAAGTCTTCTATACAGTTGGATCAGATACCAGTGGTTCAGGAGTTTCCTGATGTATTTCCTGATGAGTTGCTAGGATTGCCCCCTAACAGGGAGATTGAGTTTGAGATAGAGGTGCATGTAGGCACAGACCCTATATCTATTCCACCATACAGAATGGCTCTAGCTGAACTGAAGGAATTGAAGGTACAGTTACAAGAGCTATTGGATAGAGGGTTCATCAGACTGGGCAGTTCTCCTTGGGCTGCACCGGTACTATTTGTGAGGAAGAAAGATGGCTCATTGAGGATGTGTATAGATTATAGGCAGCTGAACAAAATCACAGTGAAGATCAAGTATCTGTTGCCTCGGATAGATGACTTATTTGATCAGCTGTAGGGTGCCAGCCATTTTTCGAAGATAGATCTGAGGTCTAGGTATCATCAATCTTCATCAGGAGGGGTGATATACCCAAGACTACTTTCAGAACCTGCTATGGTCATTATGAGTTTATGGTGTTGCCATTCAGGTTGACCAATGCACCGTCGGCTTTCATGGATCTGATGAACAGGGTGTCCAGGTCATATTTGGATAAGTTTGTTATCGTATTCATTGATGACATACTTATTTATTCCAAGAGTGAGGAGGAGCATATAGAGCATCTAAGGATTATATTGCAGACACTTCGGGAGCATCAGTTGTATGCTAAATTATCTAAGTGTCAGTTCTGGTTGACTGAGGTGTGCTTCCTTGGGCATGTGATATGCAAGGATGGGATTAAGGTGGATCCTCAAAAGATTGAGGCGGATGCTAATTGGCCACAACCTACCAGTGTTTCAGAGGTTCGTAGTTTTCTGGGTATGGCTGGATACTACAGGAGGTTTGTGAAGGATTTCTCCCGGATTGCAGCTCCATTGACGAGACTGATGAGGAAACAGGAATGGTATGTCTGGACGGATGAGTGTGATTGTAGCTTCCAGACTTTAAATATAGCCTTACTAGTGCTCCTATATTGGCATTACCAGTTGAGGAGGAGAAATTCACAGTGTATTGTGATGCTTCACAGATTGGTCTGGGTTGTGTATTGATGCAGATTGGTAAGGTAATTGCTTATGCTTCTTGTCAGCTAAAGAAGTATGAAGCAAATTATCTAACTCATGATTTAGAGATGGTAGCAGTAATATTTGCCTTGAAGATTTGGAGACATTACTTGTATGGGTCTAAATGTGATATATACACTAATCATAAGAGTTTACAGTATATATTTCAGCAAAAGGATCTAAACATCCAGCAGTGCAGATGGGTGGTGCTGCTTAAGGATTATGACTGTGAGATTCTTTACCACCCAAGTAAAGCCAATGTAGTGGTTGATACACTGAGTATGAAGTTCATGGGTAGTTTAGCTCATATCATGGTTAGCAGGAGACCGTTGATCCGAGAGATGAGGGATTTGGCAGATATGGGAGTGGAGTTGGATTTGGGATCCCAGGATTGTAACCAGGCTCTAATAGCCCAATTTCCGGTGAAGACACTGTTGCTTGATGATATAAAAGTGGCTCAGGATAGGGATCTGTATTTACTGAAGCTTAAGGGAGATGTGCAGAGTGGCAAGATGATAGAGTTTACTGTGGAGGATGGTGTACTGAAGTGTGGGAAGTGTATATGTGTACCTGATATGGATGGGCTATGAGATTTGATTATGAGAGAGGCTCATTATTCAGCATATAGTGTACATCCAGGAATTTCTAAGATGTACCATGATTTGAGGGATGTATATTGGTGGCTTGGTATAAAGGGAGATGTAGCATAGTTTGTCTCCAAATGCTTAGCTTGTCAACAGGTTAAGTTTGAGCATCAGAAACCATTAGGGTTGCTTTAGGAGATTGAGTTGCCAGAGTGGAAATGGGAGCAGGTTACTATGGATTTTGTAGTGGGTCTATCGAGGACTAAGAGGGGTTATGACTCCATATGGGTGATTGTAGATCGGTTGACGAAATCTGCTCATTTTTTGGAGGTTAAGACTAGTTATACGACAGCTCAGTATGCACAGTTATATGTGGATAAGATTGTGCAACTTCATGGAGTTCTTTTGATGATTAATTCAGATAGGGGTACACAGTTCACCTCCCAGTTTTTGCAGAAATTTCAGGAGGCCATGGGTACTCAGTTATGGTTCAGTACTGCTTTCCATCCGCAGACTGATGGGCAGTCGAATAGAACAATCCAGACTTTGGAGGATATGCTTAGATGGTGTGTTCTGGATTTCAAAGGTAACTGGGATCAATATCTGCCAATGATCAAATTCTCATACAACAACAGTTACCACTCTTTTATTGGTATAGCTCCATTTGAAGCACTATATGGTAGGAATTGTAGATCTCCAATATGTTGGGTGGAGCCAGGGGAGAAGCAGCTAGAGGGGCCAGAGTTAATCAGACCATGGAAAAGGTGCCTATGATTAGAGATCGAATGAAGATTGCTTTTAGTAGGCAGAAAAGCTACGCCGATATGAAGAGGAAAGATGTACATTTTGCAGTTAATGACCATATATTCCTTAAGATCTCATCGATGAGGGGTATTATGAGATTTGGGAAGACGGGAAAGTTGTCACCAAAGTTTATAGGCCCATTTGAGATTCTTGAGAAGATAGGTAATGTGACCTATAGATTGGCTCTTCCACCTAATATGAGCCACGTACATCCGGTTTTCCACATCTCGATGTTACAGAAATATGTGTCTGATCCATCACACATATTGGAGGTACACGATGTGGGACTCAATGAAGACTTATCATATGAGGAGCTTCCAGTGGAAATAGTTGATCGACAAGTTAGACAGCTGCGGAATAAGGAGATACCTATGGTTAAAGTGCTCTGGAGAAACTAGTCAATGGAGGAGTGCACTTGGGAAAGCGATCAAGAGATGAGAGGCAGATATCCATTCTTGTTCCAGCAGTAAGGTATGCATTTTATTTAAATTCAAGGACGAATTTATTTGAAGGGGGTTAGAATATAATACCATAGAAATTTCGAACTTATATGCATGAATTAATTCTCAGTATATGGTTTAAAGACATTGAAATGATGGGAAATAATTTTAGAGACACAGTTAGAAAGCGAATAAATTACTTTTCCGGAAATCGTCGGTGTCGGGAACACTGCCGAGAAATTAGTTATCCGGTCAACAGATGAATTTTTGATTCTGACCAAGGGGTAAAAGATCACTTTAATGCATGTGTAATTTTGGTAAAAAGAAAGAAGTAAAAAACATTTAGGAACACTGAAAAAGTAACCAATGGCAAAATCGTAAATAAATGAAACTTTAAGGTGAATACTGAAAATTGGCTATTTTTATAAATAAGTATAAATTAAAATAAGCCTTTTGTACCCCTACATTGAAATCTAAATCCTAACAGAATTGTCAAAATAAATTACAGAAGAAGTTAGGGTCAAAGTATAATTACTTGAAAGTTTAAGGACTAAAATATAATTTGTCATTTTAACTTAATATAAAAGCAACACTTAGTTAAATTTCCTATCATCTTCTTCCTTTGCTTCATCCTGGCCGAACCACTTCCATTACTTCTTCCAATCCATTTCTTCATTTTCAACAAAATTTCCTTAAGAAAAATCAAAGAAAGCTTGGATTTAAGCTTGGTTCTATCATTTCCAATCCATTTCTTTCTTGAATTCACAAAGGAAACCAAGGAATAATAGCTTCATCATTTCGGCTCCTTCACTCACTTGACGTAATCAATTAATTTGTTTGTTTTTATGATTCATTTAGATGATTTAGAAGTTGAATTGAATGAGTTTTAGGTTAGATTGCATCAATTGATGCATTTGGATAGAAAACCCTAAATTGCCTAACCTAGTTGAAGTTGTATGAATGAGCTATATTAATTAGTGTTAGTTTGTGTCAATTGATCTTAGAATATGTTAATTGGAAGCTATTAGGTAACTAATTGATGGTTGTTTTGGTGTAAAAAATAAGAATTGTCAAAGTTGTGCATTTTGCCTTCTTTGAAGATTTGTGGCGGAAATCAATTTTTCAAGGCAATTAGAAACCTTAGGTGAGTTCTATATGCATCATTTAACATGTATATAGCATTGATTTGATGATTGGAAACCTCCCAAGAAAACTCCATTTGGACGAACCCAATTCTACTATTCATGGCCTTGATTTTCTTTGGTATTTCCTTTGAATTCCTTAGCCAATTTGATGCCTTTAATGTTGTTCGATATTATATAATTGATGCCTATTGTATTGTTGACAATGTTGTTGGTTGAATTGGGCATGCCAAATTTGCACCAAACCCAAACCTAAAGGCTTGCACTTTTGTGCCCACTAAGTATTTGACAAAATGCCTAGTTGTTTTTTGCTTTGGCCTATCGCTTTGTTTTCCATAGGCCTACCATTTGAATGCCATCATCGCCAGCGACATTGGCATGCCAATTGGCCTATCGATTTTCTTTACTGAACCAATCTTTGTTCCATACCTTTATTGTTTACCATACCACTTATCATTGATTGTATATCGTATATTGTAATGCCATTGATTCAATTGCTATTTGATTTGAAAGATATTGAGCTTATTGTTTTTGATGATACCATTGTTGTATAATGGTGTCTATTGATATGATGTTCACTTGTATTGACCTAAATGTGGTTTGACAGAGCTGCTGCTCCGATAGGGTAGTGGGTACATACTGTCGGCAATGTGCACAGTGATATTGATGCCCTAGCTGGGAAGGGTTATTGGTCCCGGCCATAAGACCTGATCAGTCTTATGCTTACTTGATATGTGATTGACTGTGTGATTACACATAGTCTACGTGTTTCAGGGCCCTATATTTGTCTTACCATATAATTCCATACCATTTATATGACCATTCATATTCCTATTAGATTTTGATATTGATACTATAACCCATCATGATTGATATTGTTTCCATTGCTCCTTTATTATTATGTATCATTGACCCATCCTATTTGATTGGCGATGCATATATATTTCACTGAGTATCTTATATACTCACTCTTTGCTTGTTTACCCATTTTAGGAGAGGAGTGGACTACAAAATCTCATCTTCCGACATCCAGCAGATTTCTGCTCACTGTTAATATGTAAATATTTTGAATTATGTATTTTTGGTGTTCATAATCTAGCTGCTCTATGGGTAGGTGAGTAGGTATGTGTTAGTTAGAGTATGAACATGTATATATATATGATGATGACTTATGGTATTTAATGCAATTATGATATGTGATGATTGTTACAGCCAATTGCACTAGATTATAGAAAGAATTACATAATGAATAGTAATTAAGTAAATTGAATAATTAATTGATGGTTATAGATTATGCATGTGATAATGGGTTTTACGGGTGTCGGTTGCCTTTGGCATCTCCTACATCCTAAGACCGTCGCGATCCGAAATATCCAACATATAACTTAGAGATGGTAACAATAGTGTTTGTACTGAAGATCTGGAGATACTATTTGTATGGGTCTAAATGTGAAATATATATTGATCATAAGAGTTTGCAGTATATACTTCAACAGAAGGATCTGAACCTCCGGTAGCACAGATGGGTTGAATTGCTTAAGGATTACGATTGTGAGATCCTTTACCATCTGGGCAATTAGTAGTAGCATATGCACTAAGCCGGAAGTCTATGGGTAGTATAGCTCATATCTTATTTTCCAAGAGACCATTGATTCGTGAGATGAAGGAGTTAGCTGATATGTGTATAGAGTTAGATTTGGGATCCCAAGATCATAACCAGGCTCTAATAGCCCAATTTCGGGTTAAGGCACTATTAATTGATGTTATTAAGGTGCCACAAAATAGGGATCCATATCTATTAAAGCTAAAGGGCAATGTTCAGAATGGTAAGGCAGCAGAGTTCACAGTAGAGAATGATGTATTGAAGTATGGAAAGTGAATATGTGTACCCGACATTGATGGACTGGGAGATCAGATTATAAGAGAGGCTCGCTATTCTTCATATAGTATACATCCAGGAATTACCAAGATGTACCATGTTTTAAAGGATGTTTATTGGTGGCCTGGTATGAAGAGGGACGTAGCTCTATTTATTTCTTCATGCTTAGCCTGTCAGGAAGTTAAGTTTGAGCATCAGAAGCTGTCTGGTTTACTTCAAAAGATAGAGTTGCCAGAGTGGAAATGGGTGCAGATTACTATGGATTTTGTAGTCAGTTTACCAAGGACTATACGAGGTTATGACTCCATGTGGGTTATTGTAGATCGATTGATGAAGTATGCTCATTTCCTGGAAGTGAAGACCAATTATTCAGCAGCTCAGTATGCATAACTTTATATGGATAAGATTGTGCAACTTCATAGTGTGCCACTAATGATTATATATGATAGGTGTATGCAATTTACTTCTCGATTTTGGCAGAAGCTTCAGGAGGCTATAGGTACTCAGTTACGGTTCAGTACAACTTTTTATCCACAGACTGATAGACAATTTGAGAGGACTATCCAGACATTGGAGGATATGTTACGGTTATGTATTTTGGATTTTAAAGGTAACTGGGATCAGTATCTGCCACTGATTGAATTCTCCTACAACAACAGTTACCATTCTTCTATCGGAATGGCTCCTTACAAAGCACTGTATGGTAGGAAATATACATCTCCAGTATGTTGGATGGAACCGGGTAAAAAACAGTTAAAAGGCCTAGAGTTGATAAAGGAGACTTGTGGATGAAAACCGCTTTCAGCAGACATAAGAGTTATGCAAATCCAAAGCGGAAAGATGTTCACTTTGTAGTTGGTGACCACGTTTTCCTTAAGATCTCACCTATGAGAAGTGTTATGAGATTTGGAAAGAAATGGAAGCTGTCACCAAGATCTGTTGGGCCATTTGAGATTTTAAAGAAGATTGGCAATATGGCGTACAAGTTGTCTCTTCCACCTAATTTGAGCCATGTTCATCCGGTGTTCCATATTTCTATGCTGTAAAAGTATGTATTTGATCTATCGCATATATTGGAGGTACAAGATATTGGGGTTAACTGTCACGACCCACATTTGAGCTGCAATGATGTTAGGGCACAGGTACACCTAAGGTCACTAGAAACCCGTAAAACCCATGAACAATTCAGTTATTAATCATTCAATCAATCTTAATTCATTCATCAACACTTAAATTCCATTTATTACTTATAAATTTTATAGAAATTTTGCTAGAGTTTCCTTTGTAATTTTAACCTTAATCTCGATCCAAAATCGGGTCTTTCAAAAATTACACAGCCTGCACTAAAATTATTTTTGCACTTCCAATAATTTGCCTTCCTTATACTCTCAACTTCACAGTTTCACAGACATACATAGCACTTCTAAATCTCTTTTAAAATATGTGAATTTCATTTTAGCATTTTCAGTATCACTGTCTCTATCACTTTACTATCATTGACATTATCAATCATTAAGCATTACACATTATAATTTTTTTTAATGCCATTGAATTGTGACGCAATGGAATATTAATGGAAGACGAAAATAATATTACAATCCGTTGATTCGTGCATAAATACCGGAAAGTAATCTTCTATAGCCTGTTGATTTTAGAAATACCAGGAAATAGGCATCAACTTCGTGTTTTCTAGGAAAATCGAAACTAGAAGAAAAGTAGGGTTTCTTATTATTCAACAAAACTCTCTTATAAAACAAAACACGCCTATTTATAGGCTAAAAGAAAAATAAAACCCTAATGGGCTTAACAGGCTTCGGTCTAAAATAACAAAATAAAACAGTTTACAAAAAAAAAGAAACGAATGCGCATAAAACTTCAGGGGCTCCGTTCGGGCTTTAAACATATGATTTCGGGGTCAAAACTGGGTCGTGCTAGATTCCCTAAGCATTGTTCTAGATCTCTGAATGAGCTTCCAAACAATTACTCATGGGCTCTGTGGCTCATCCTGTGCTGAAAGTTATGGCCTTTTAAAGGCGACCTGCGCGAAAGGCCCTATCTTGCTTCTCTAAAAATTGTAAAGCCCGCTCCTCTATTTGCTGGCCAGCATCAAAGTGTCAATTATTTCAATGTTCATACATCATTATAGTACTCAATCATCTAATTATACACAATACCATGGAGCTCTAAGAAGTGACACTCATGACCTTTAAAGAATAAAATTCTACCTCGATATACTTGACATCCCAAGTCGGAAAAGAAATTGACATAGAATCAATTTCCTCTATCTCATCCCTATAAAAAAAAATTATAAACCACTATTTAGTTAGTATAAAATACTCAGTCAGCATGTATACATCATTAAATAGGAGATATAAACATATGATAACAAAAGTTGTCAATGGAAGTCAAGTGTCAATAAATATAATGAAGAATATCAGT
>CANXYC012267693.1:0-19804 GCA_948193065.1 Aleurites moluccanus
GGGCTTAAAATGAATTTTCGCTTGCCAAGGGCTACTTGGGCTTAAAATAATTTTTAGTTTGTCAAGAGCTACTTAGGCTTAAAATGATTTTTAGCTTGCCAAGGGTTCCTTAGGCTTAAAATAAATTTTGGCTTGCCAAGGACTACTTGGGCTTAAAATAATTTTTGGTTTGCTAAGGGCTACTTGGGTTTAAAATGATTTTTAGCTTGTCAAGGGCTCCTTAGGCTTAAAATGAATTTTTGGTTTGCCAAGGGCTACTTGGGCTTAAAATGAATTTTGGCTTGCCAAGGGTTTGCTTGGGCTTAAATGATTTTTGGTTTGCCAAGGGCTACTTGGGCTTAAAATAATTTATGGTTTGGTAAGGGCTCCTTGGGCTTAAAATAATTTTTGGTATGCCAAGGGCTATTTGGGCTTAAAATGATTTTTTGTTTTGCCAAGGGCTACTTGGGCTTAATATGATTTTTGGTTTGCCAAGGGCTACTTGGGCTTAAAATATAGCTTGCCAAGGGCTCCTTGGGCTTAAAATAAATTTTAGCTTGCCAAGGGCTACTTGGGCTTAAAATGATTTTTGTTTTGCCAAGGCCTGCTTGGGTTTAAAATGATTTTTAGCTTTTCAAGTTCAAATTTGAATGAGTGAGACTTTAATGATATGTGACTTCTGAACCTTTGAGTTAAAGAAAATGATGCATGGCTTAAGAGATTTTCCAAAGTCTGAGGAAATAATGCAATTTTTGCCCTAAATTGGAAAGAATTTAAGGAGATGCAATGTCCTAACTCTATGCTAGGCTAGAAGTGAAAATTTAAGCTATCTTTGGACAATCAATTTTTTTTGAAAAAGCAAACCTAATTCCATTATAGGCTTGAAAATGCAGTTACTCCTAGAGGGTTCAATGAGCTTTGATTGACACTAATTGAGACTCTGAATTTGCATGTGCATCCTATTTCTAATGCATGCTTTGACAAATTTAATACCTTGAAACAGTGAAAGGCTGATATGCATTGACAATTTTTGAGAAATGTCAGATTGATGATTGAAATTTTAGTAGGATGCCCCACTTTTTGAAGGAAGGTGACTTATGGAAAGGGGTGACTTGGTCATTTTGTTGGTCTTTGAGGGTGAGATTATGGGCGTTGATATTGGATCCAAGGTTGCATCAGGTTTGATCAAACGATGAGATTTTGGCTGATCTGGTATCATGGATTTGAATAGGGTTTGATATTAGATCAAAGGATAAATTTAGGACTTGATCTTAGATCAAAGGTTGAGACTATGGTTGATCTTAGATCATGGATTTGAATAGAGTTTGGACTAAGGGCTGCACTTGGGTTCTTGTGGAGATGACCCATTTTTGGGGACTGTGAGTCAAAGAGATGGCCCGCTTTTGAGGAATGATAACTTAGATCACTTTGGTGGTCATTAAGGTTTGAGAGGGAGTTGGCAATTTGTCGGGTAGTGACCAGTAAGAATGGTGAGGTTTTGAAGCCACATTCAGTTTTGACTGGGTATGTTGGATTGAGGATGATTCCATGCTCAGTATTGGTTCAAAGATTAACTTGGAAGGTTGAGGTCAGGTATGCCTTGTCAAAATAGTTTTGGACTCCTAAAGGTCAACTATGTGAGTTGGTCCTGTCGGTTTGATTTTGGACACCTAATGGAAGGCTATGTGGATTGGTTTTAATTTGGACCGAAGGATGGCTTTGAGAGTTTATCTGCTTGGTTCATGCCAAAGATGACTTTGTTCAATGAGGTTTATGGAAGATGAATTTGTGGTTGGCTCTATCTCAGGCTAGAGGCTTTTCAGATGGGTTCGGACCTTCAAAAAGTTAACTTAGCTGTTTAGGCTTATGGACCTTGATTCGTGATCCACTTTTGATTTCATACCTGACCTAACTTCAGAAGGGCAATAGGTTTTGAATATGGTAATGAGGGCTTGGCTATTCAGACGATCCAAGGATCACTTGAGAATTTCAACTTTGGTTTCACTAATGAAGATTAGAGGAATCTGAACCCTTTTTGCTCAAACCATTGAATCCTTTCTACTTTGCCCTTTGAGCTTGGACTTGCTTTTGGGAAATGGGAGATTTTATGAGTTTGTCTTATGGGAAAGACGAGCGGAGCTATTCCTACTGTTTGAGATTGAAAAGATTCTTGGGGCTGACGCTTTGTCGATTTAGACCAGTAGGACTGACACATGGGTCAAATGACTTGAAAGAAAAGTTATTCATCATGAAAGAAAAAGACTTTATGATTTGATTATTTAGACAAATGACTCAAGGAATAATGACTTTAGATTTTTTATCCTCGGATGATGGATTTAGCCACAGTGACTAGATGTTGACTTTAGAAAACATGCCCCTGATAAGGGACTAAGATAGTTTAGCCATTTAATTGCTTTGACTAAAAGATGTGATGATTGACACAAGAGGACAGACCTCTGATGTTGGATAAAGACAACTTAGCCAATTATCTAAGAGATGTGACAGATTAACATGACAATCATTTGACGCCAAGATACTGAAATGACTTTGATGACTCTGACGAGGACTTGTTAGCAACTTTTGCTATGATGATTGACTCAGAAAATGATTTTTTTTTATGCTCTAATTTTTGTCCGAGCTGTTCTTTCGAGTTTTCAACTCACCAAGCTGTTCTAATTTTTGCCTAAGCTGCCTTATTCAGGTTTTCAACTTAGCGAGCACAAATCAATTAATCTGGGTACAAAAAATAATTTTTTATTATACTTTGGACCGTACCTAAGGTGGGCTACCTATGTATCTCCATTTACATTTTTTTTCGGAGCCATTTTATGGTATGTTGCCCTGGCATTCTTTAAATCGAAAGGTATGACCTTGTAGCAATAGGTGTCCCATTCTGTCACAAAGGTGGTCTTTTTCTTTCTCAGGTGGATAGACTTGTATTTGATTATACCCCGCATATAAATCAGTCAAGGAAACTGCCCCAGATTCGGTCATGCGGTCTAACAATAAGTCTATGTGAGGTAAAGAAAAATCATCTTTTGGACAGGCTTTGTTCAGATCCCTGTAATCCACACACATTCTTACTTTCCCATCCTTTTTAGGCATATGAACTATGTTGGCTAGCTATGAAGGATAAGTGACAGGTTCTATGAAACCGTTCTTCAATAACCTGGCAACTTCCTCTTTAATCTTGAGGGATCATTATGTCTTCATCCTCTATAACTTATGTTTTACGGGCTTCACATTCTCATGGGTTAGAATCTTATGGACGGTATGCTTGGATCGATACCCATCATGTCTTCTGGTTGCCAGGCAAAACAATCTGAAAACTCTTGAATAATCTTGACTAAAGAAGCCTTATCATGATGATGCAATGAATGTGAATTTCAATTTATCATCTGTGCCAAAGTTAATTGATTCTTTTTTTTCTTTTTTTTTTTAATGCCTCTTTTAAATTGGATTCATGGAGAGGGAAAAAAGACTCAAGGATATAAGAGGAAAATTGAACACTTTCATTGACAACAAAAGTTCCATCCTCACGGACTACATCAAAATTAAAAAAAGGACCAAGAAGATCCTTTATAGACTCTACAGAGTAAAAAGAAAAAACAAACTCATGAGACTCTGACTCTGACTCAGGTTTAGACTCTGACTTGGACTTAGACTCTGATTTGAATTCAATCTCAGTTAGGTCAGACTAACTGGACTTGAATTCCCTCATAAACTATGCCAATTTGGGCTCTGGTTGGTTGATGAGGTGGGGTCTATTTCCACTTACTTTCCTCTTGATTTGAAGGATTGATAACGGTCCGAAGGTAAACGAGAGAGTCAGATATCAGACTAGAGGGAAGGATATCTCCAATGTCAATGAGATCTTAGATTTTGTGCCTTAAGTTCTTGCATACATCTGTTTTATGCCCAAAACTTTGATGATAATCACAATACTCATTCATATTCCAGCTTTTAGGGTTAGGAGGTGCCTTTGATTCTAAAGGTGTGACTAGTTTAGATTCCAAAGCCTTCTTATAAATGAATCTCAAGGGCATACGCAAATTCGTGAATTTCCTTTACAGAGACTGACTCTTTTATTTGGTAGAGATAATGGAAGTGAAGGTATTATTCTACTTATCTTCTCTCCATTATGTGGCCTTATCCTAACACAACAGTATTGCGCTTCATGGACTTTTCCATGGGTGAAGGTTTCCTTACCTTGAAAAGGATTCAAGGAAAAGGAAGGGTTGGTGTTGGTTAGATTAACTTAAGGTGTATTTGAAGAACTTGGATCAGCTGGTTTGGGCCTGGTCTAATTTATGGATTTTATGTCATCAATTTGGGAATTGAAGGCTTTGGTCATATAGGCTAGTGCATTGTGGAAGTTGGTTTGTTGGGCAGTCTGGGCTGTGGAAAAGTCGGCCTGTTAAGCGATCAATATTTCATTGAAGCTGGCTTGTTGAGCGATTAAGGCTTCGTTAAAGTGGATTTGTTGAGCACTAAGGGTGGATTTGAGCCTGGCTTCAAAATTCTCCTCTTGCCTTTTGATGAGGGTGGTGAGAAGTGTGTCCATGGCACCCATATTGGTTGGGTTGGCAATTGGTACCTTCTAAAGATAAGGAAAAGGGATCAGAGCATGGAAGAGAAAACCTAACTCTGCTCTAGGTTTTTAGAGGAAAGGAAAACCTAACTCGGTTCTAGGTTTTAGGAAAAGTTATGCATTGTAAATTCCTAGGAAATTGATTCCTAAAGGAAGGTGGGCCAAAGTTATTTGGATTTTAGGATTTTGTAGAGGTAATGGTGCCAACTGGGTTTGGGCTTTGGAGAGATGTTAGTGCCAACTAGGTTTAGGCTTTGGAGAGATTTTGGTGCCAAATGATTTTGGGCTTAGAGAGATCTTTATGCCAACTGAGTTTGGGCTTGGTGAGATCTTGGTGCCAACTGGGTTTAGGCTTTGGAGAGATCATAGTACCAACTGGGTTTGGGCTTGGAGAGATGTTGGTGCCAACTGGGTTTGGGCTTTGGAGAGATTTTGGTGCCAAATGGTTTTGGGCTTGGAGAGATCTTGGTGCCAACTAGGTTTGGGCTTGGAGAGATCTTGGTGCCAACTGGGTTTGGGCTTTGGAGAGATCTCGGTTCCAACTGAGTTTGGGCTTTGGAGAGATCATGTTGCCAAATGATTTTGGGCTTTAAGAGATGTTGGTGCCAATTGGGTTTGGGCTTGGTGAGATCTTGGTGCCAACTGGGTTTGGGCTTTGGAGAGATAATATTGCCAAATGATTTTGGGCTTAGAGAGATCTTGGTGCCAACTGGGTTTGGGCTTCAAGTAGTGATGATGGTTTTTGATATTGATGGGCCTTGGGTCTGATTGGGTAAGTGTTGTTTGAGGCGGATGGGCCTTGGGTCCACTTAGGTGAGAGGTGTTTGATGTTGATGGCCCTTAGGTCCAACTTGGGTGAGAGGTGTTTGATGCTGATGGGCCTTGGGTCCAACTTGGGTGAGAGGTGTGGTTTGAGGCGGATGGGCCTTGGGTCCAATTGGGTGAGAGGTGTTTGAGGCTGATGGGCCTTGGGTCCATTTGGGTGAGAGGTGTTGTTTGAGGTGGATGGGCCTTGGGTCCAATTGGGTTGACTCTCAACTGGTTCAAAGTACAACCTAGACTCATTAAAAAATGGAATGCATGCTATACATGTATGTATGGTTATGCATGTGTATGAAGAAAATTGGTTCATGATGACATTTTAACATTATCATGGTTCATGAGCCCTAAGATCCAAGGTCTAATTTTCATTACATGAAGGCTAGGTGGTTTGGTTTAAAGGGTACCCGTCACACTAGAGCAGTGAATATACCTAACCACATGTGAAAAAATGAGTTTCGCATGAGTCCAATAATACGACTGCTCGTTACACTTCAAAAAGGATAAGATTCGTCGCGGGATGGATGCATGCCCGAATCGAAATTTCACCTTGGATCGGTGGTTGGATTGCTAGTTGGATTGCCTTTTACTTGACAATTCGCTCTTTGGGAGGCGGCGGTCGGATTGCATGCCCGGATCATAATTTCAACTTGGATTGGTGGTTGGATTGTCTTTTATCTGATTTTTTGGGAAGAAAGGAGTCGGATTGCATGCCCGGATCAGAGCTACACTGGGGATCGGTTGAGGCCCGGGAAGACGGTCAGATTATCTTTTATCTGATAATTCAAAACAATCAAATCAATAGAGTGATTTTGTTAGAAATAATTTTGAGGCTCTACACGCCCTGAATTTGGACCTTCTTTAGCTCAAAGAGAGCTAAAGAAAATGGGCTCCACATGCCCCAAATTGATTATTCTTTAAACTCAAAGAGAGTTAAAAAAAAATAAGAAGAAATCTGTGTATGAGAGAGAATAGAAGAAATCCGAGAAAGAAAATTTGACTTTAAGTGATTTCAGGACCCCAAATAATGAAGGGGGGGTCTCCGATCCGGTGCGCTTCTAAGTCTGTCCGAGCGTGGGCTTAGTTCCAGTGAGTGCCGGTCGACTTGGCACAAGGTCGAGGGGTGCGAAAAACCAGTGTTCACAGTATACAAAATCAATAACAGGTTACAGTATAGACAAAGAATAAAACATAGGCTCGGTATCATATGGAAAGACAGATAAAACATAGGCTCCGTATCATATGGAAAGACAGATAAAGGAATGGACTGTATGAAATCATACAATCTCCAGTAGAATCAGTATGGACTATATGCGAACATACAGTCTCTAGTAGCATATCTGTAACAATGCATAAGACTGATCAGGTCTTATGGCCAGGACCATAACCCCTCCTAGCTAGGGCATCAATAATATAATGTGCACATCGCCGACAACATTTCCCACTACCTTGTCGAGTCAGTAGCTCTGTCAAGACACAATAGGATCAATGTAAGAAAGAAACATATCAATGGATACCATTATGCAACAATGACATCCTCCATATCAATAAGTTCAATATCAATCAATCAATTATCAATAAGATCCATGGCAATGTAATAAGTGACA
The DNA here is from genome assembly GCA_948193065.1 of Aleurites moluccanus. Classification (NCBI taxonomy): domain Eukaryota; kingdom Viridiplantae; phylum Streptophyta; class Magnoliopsida; order Malpighiales; family Euphorbiaceae; genus Aleurites; species Aleurites moluccanus. The sequence continues at coordinate 6,997 of CANXYC012267693.1, forward strand.
TACAAATAATAGTACATGGTTTGGTAATCAATAAAGACATGGAACAAAAGTTAGTTAGGTAACAGAAAACGGTAGGCCAATTGGCATGCCAACTTCGCTGGCGACAATAGTATTCAATTGATAGGCCTATGGAATGCAAACAATAGGCCAAAGACAAAATGAACTAGGCATTTTATCAAACACTTGGTGGGCATACAATGGAAAGCCAATTGGTTAGGTTTAGGTGCAAATTTGACTTGCCCAATTCAACCAACAACAAACCACATTTGCAATTATACAATAGGTATCAAAGAAGCAAGATTAAACAACACAAATTGGATCAAAATGACTATGGAATTCATGAAGAAAATCAAGCAAAATACAAGGGCATGAATAGTACTTCAAGGTTCGGCCAAACATGCACTTTCACATATGATTTCCAATCAACATTTCAATGATATAGGCATGTTAAATGATGCATATAAGACTCACCTAAACTTCCAAATAGATTTGAAAAATTGAATTCCACCCAATTCTACCAAATGAGCCAATAGGCACACCTTTGTCACAAATTGAGTCCTACATCAAACAAACCATCAATTAGTTGTCTACTAACCACCAATTGACATATTCTATTATTAATTAATAAAAACTAATACTAATTGACATAGCTAAGACTTACAACTTCCATTAGGTTTGGGAAATTAGGTATTTCTAAAAAATTGCATCAATTGATGCAATTAACCATAAAACCCATTCAATTCATCATCAAACTCATCTAAATAAATAATAAAATCAAACAAATAAACTTCTTACCTAGATGGAGTGTCCCACCCGAAACTCCCCCTCAATTATTCCTTTATCTCCTTTAAGCTTTCAAGTAAATTGATGGAAGATATAGGTAGAAACAAGCTAAAACTCAAATTTTCTATAAGTTTTTCTAAGATTTTTGGTGGAAGATGAAGAAAAATTTGAAGAGAAATGGTGAAGGGAGGTTCGGCCTATGCAAGAAGATGAAGAAGAAGATGCAAATTTTTGTTTAAGTGTTGGTTATATAGAAAAATAAATTTGGCAAATTACAACTAAATCCCTGAACTTCCATATATCACACTTTGATCCAAATTTTTCTGTAATTTATTCTGTCAATTCTATCAGGATTTAGAATTCAAAGTGGGGAATGAATAAGCTTATTTTAATTTATACTTATTTATAAAAATAGTTTCAGAGTCATTCTGTAACTCCGACGGACCAATTTCTACTATTCACCTTAAAGTTCATTTTATTTACGATTTTGCCATTGTTACTTTTTCAGTGTTCCTAAATATTTTTCACTTCTTTCTTTTTACCAAAATTACACATATATTATGATGATCTTTTACCCCCTGGTCAAATTCAGAAATTCTTCTGTTGACCGGACTGCTAATTTCTCGGCAGTGTTCCCGACACCGCCAATTTCCGGAAAAGTAACTAGTTCGCTTTCTAACTATGTCTCTAAAATTATTTTCTATCATTTCAAAACTTATGAACTACATACTGAGAATTAAATCATGCATATGAGTTATAACTTTCTAGGGTATTATAGTTTTAAGGCTAGGTTTTAGGTCAGTCCTATAGGTCTGCTTCAAAATGATAATTTTGATTTTAAGGAAGTATGATTATACCTTCCTTTGTTGCTTGCGAGTTGGTGGTGGTCGGAGTGCTTTGTTGGACCAAAGTTCCATTTTTCGGTGTCAGTGAAGTGGAATCAGGTCAATTGATCGTTCTTGCTAAATTAGTGTAACACCCCAGAGAAAATTCGGACAGACTTAAGTGAAAGGAACTAGTAGAAAATAAAGAATAGACAGTGGAAAGTAGTAGATGGACAGTTTTAGTAGTAAGAAATCTATAAGGAAAAATTTTTGCTAAGCAGTATAGTGGGCAATTGTAGAGAATGAATTGATTTGTGGAATTAGAAAAATGAAATAGTAGATCTAAATATATCCAAATAAATTGAATTAATAAGAATTAAATGAATAGGTGAATCGAATGCACTAAAGGAACGTAGGGAAAATCAGTATAGAAGTTAAAGGATTATAAGTAAGCTATTGTAAAGGCAATAATGAAATATTAAATATAGTAAGTAAGAGACATTAATTGGGTAAAAGTAATGAGAAAAAGATGAATTCGAGATTGAATAGAATGAAATAGGAATGTGTGTGCTAAGAACTAGAAGAAACAAGGATGAAAAGTGAATTTTCCATTTAAGTGAAATTTGGGACCCATTAAGCCATCAAATTGCCATCTTTAACACATGTTTGAATTTAAAATAAAAATCAATATTCTTTCAACATGTGGGCAGGCCACATGAGATAATTTTGATCAAAATTATTTGTTATTTATTTAGTATTATTAGAAAAATGGCTAAATGAAACACTTGTCGAAGTTGTATGAATTCAAGGCTTTTCATCCTTATCTTCATTTCCACCATGTTTTTATAAATAAATAAAAAGTCAAAATTTTATCTCATTTGCCAATTAAAATTTCGGTCAACTTGGCCATATGCTCATCCAAGTGAAATTTTCATATTGTTAATTAAAACTCCATTAATTCAAAAGCTAACACATGTCTACTTCTAGAAGATTTTCAATTTCTTCATCTTTATCTTCCAATTTTTATTAGGAAATGATGATGATAATAATAATAATAATAACATTAATAATAATAATATTAATGATAATTATATCAATAACATAAAAAATATATATGTTGAATATGGAAGAGACAAAAATAAAAAACGCTTAATCATTTCTTCTCATGTTTGGTCGTATCTTCCTTCCTCTCTAAGCCAAAGTATTTATTCCATTTCCTTTATCAAACTTCATCTTTTAAATATGGTAGTGGTGGGTCTTCCATATATAAAGTAGAATTTGAAGGCTTGGAAGTGAAAAGTCTAAGGAAACTTAAAGAAATTCTTAAGGAAATGGAACTTTGTTAAGGTAAAATTTTGATTTTAGATGTTCTATTTGATTTAATAATATGTATGAATTAGATAGTTACTAAATTTAAGAATTTATGATAGATATATGATTATATTTGATTGAGAAGTTAGAGTGTTAGTTTAGGATTTATATGTTAAGGGTTAAGTGGCTAAAACAAAAATTGATATATAAATCTGGAAATTCAGATTCTGTGTATAGGCAGTAGATTGAGTTAGTAATTTTGTGACTTTAATAACTAAATTGGCTCAAGTTTAAAAAATTTAAGTTTTAAATTCTGGTAAAAGGGTTTTATTAAATTCTAAGTGAGTAGAGAGATATTAGATCATAAGTATAACTGACCCAGACTGACAGACATGTAAGATTTGATGACTTTAGATTCTGAATTAGGAAAAGTGATAAATATGAAAAATGTTCATTTATGTGTCACCTAATTTTCTGTAAATTTTTTTTTTTATTTGTAGTAGTAAGGATTGAGTTATAGTGAAGAAGTATAGTTTATCCAAAATAGGATTATAGGACAACATGTCTGACTTTGAAAATTCACCAATAATTATGTAGTTCCCAGATTAATCTGAATTTTTGATATGTTATAGTAATATATATCTATTTTAATTAAGAAAAGGAATCACAACAATTTGATATGTGTAGAATGAGTTATGGATAGAATAGTCAAGACTGCTAAGATTAGAAATTAATAAGTAAGTTAGAAAGTGAAACCCTAGGTTTAAGAATTGAAGAGAATTGATTGAATTAAAGTTAGAACTAGTGTAATTACATGTGAATGAATACTAATATATGTATAATTGATGTATATATTCAAAGGAGATTATTAAGATAGAATCGAATTCAAAGTGAAGGAAGTAAAGTGGATTTTATTTTTGGCAGTGAGGTGAGTTATCTATACATCATTTTGCATGTACCATGTCTAGTCATGAATCATCAAAATTAAATAAATGTTGTTCTTTGATGAACCAAGTCTAAAGTAACCCATTGTTATTGAACTGTTATTGTATTGCTCACTATTCCTAAATGATTCCAGTGAATATTTGATTTGCTATTGAAACTTCATGCCAATGTGAATCTGACAATATTATTGTATTGCTATTGTACTTTTTGTGTACAACCAGTGTTCTACTGATGAAACCTATTATTTCCATCATTTCATATATATGTTTTTGGCAGAACTACTCGACCGATAGGGTAGTGGGGAAAATCCATCGGTATTGTGCATAGTGGTCTTTTGGTCAGAGTTCATTGTTTAGGACCCTAGCTGGGAAGGGATTTGTCCTAGCCGTGAGGTCGACCCACCTTACGTATTACAGTGATATAGTGATGTGCCCTCTTAGTCTGTCATTTTCACATATTTATCAGTGTTCCCAGTGAAACAGTATTTATTGATTTATTTCATATTCTCTACTGTGACCCCACCTTTGCATGTATCATGCTGTATATGTAACTCACTGAGTATGTTATACTCATTATATAGTGGTTTATTATTTTACAGGAATGGGATAGAGTTGGCGAAATTCCAAGTTCTCTTTTCCTCCAACTTGGAATGTCAAAATCTTCAAGGTATATTTTTGTTGTAATTAGTCTTAAGTATGGTTCTAGAAGCTCCATGGTACTGTGCTGTATTTAGATAGGGAAAAGATGTATTAAGTATTGTATGGATAGTTGATAATGACAATTAGTGTAAAGTGATTTAATATGTATTATGACTATGACTAAACTTAATAGATAACTAATGATATATGTAACATCTAATGACTGATTTTGATAAATGATATTAATATTAATATTGACAATGGTAGTGTTAGAGATGATGATATTGTTAAACTGTATGGATTGATATTTGAGATATGGAATGAAAGATAATTATAGAAGTGTTATGTATGAAATTTTGATACTGTGGAGTTGAGGTTATAAGGTTGGTGACCATATAGGGAGTGTATTTTTAATACAGGTTATGTAAATTGTTAAAATGTCTTGGGAATTAAATTAGTAACATAGAGAAAATTCTGTAGAAATTCCTATAAGAATTAATAATTGATAATGGAGTTAGAATATTAATGGTTAAACTTGAATGTAATTGATTGTAATTGGAATTGTTATTGGGTTCTACGGGTTTTTGGTGACCTTAGGTCTACCCGTGCCCTAGGATCGTCGCGACCCAAAAGTAGGTCGTGCCAATTAGTCTAAGGAAGACTAATTTAGAGCTATTTGCTAAATGTAGGTCTTTAACTTTTCAATATCTAAGAAAGAATTGAGAAGTCTGTGTTGCTTATGGAAAGCAAAACCGCTTGAAACTTGAGAAAAATTGCTTGAAGGGAGAAGAGAGAATTTTTTTGAGGACAAGTCTACTTAAGAAGTTGGTGTGTGGAAAATAAAGGGGTGAGGGACTATTTATAGAGTGTTGAAGTGCATTTTGGTCATTTGGTTTAGGTTCAGATATAGCGGATCCATTAATATGTTTAGTGTCGTCCACTAGACACATTGGCAGATTAGAGCCTTCATACTGGAGGATTAGAAGTTGGCAGGTGGCAGATCTGCTAACTTATTGGTGGATGACACTAATAAAAGCTGGCATATTTAGCTGGCTTGTCTGATGGATTCATGTGTCCTCGTTCATTTGTCATTCGTCCATCCTTTTTGGAGCCTCCAGAGGGTCCCATTAGGTCTAGTATGATTCTAGCTATGTCTCGGAAGTGCTCTGAAGGTTCAGGGATGTCTGGTTGCTCTACCAATGATCTGATGCTTGCTTCGTAACCTATAAAAGTCTAGGTATAGGCAATGAGGTACAAAATCATATGTTCATAGCTGCCCCTCATCATGATTTCTTTTATTGAAAAGTAATCATGATGATAGTGAACACGAACAACTATAGTCTGATAAGGTAATAGATCTCAAAGCTGATTATTGATGCTAAGGTAAGCATACGAGGTGGATGCATAAAACAATGTTAGCACACAGGATGGATGCCGAAAATGATACTAGTGCTAAGGTAAGCACACATGCTTCTTTTTAAAGCAATGCTGATGCTAAAGTAAGCATATAAAGTTTTGAAAAGGTCGTTGGTGCTAAGGTAAGCATACAAGGTTCTATTTGAAAATGTCACTGGTGCTAAGGTAAGTACAAAGGGTTTTGAAAAAGCAACTGGTTCCAAACAAACGCAAATATGATGCATGATGCTATTCATTTATGGATGTCATACATGTTATATGTGCATGATGCTATATTTTGGGATGATTTAATGCTAGAGCCCCCTCTATTCAAATGAGATGCATATATTTTGTACAATTCTAAATGATTTATGCAAAAGATATGCAAGTTCATGCAAATGCAAAGTTATACAATAAAACACAATGAGATATGGTTTTATGCATTGGGATGCCCCGAAATTTCCCACTTTTTGAGGGAAAGCGATTTGGAAAAAGGGCGATTTGGTCACTTTAATGGTCTTTGAGGAATGAGGGGTTTTAGCTTTCTGGTTTGGCTAAAAGGAGGTTTTGATTATGCTATCAGATTGGTGCTAATTAGGACCGTACTAAGTCGGGTCTTGCATGAAAGATTGTTGAGGGTAATGTTTCAGATTGGTTTAAACTGTGCTCAGTTTTAGTCTAAGGGTTAATCTTAGATGGTTGAAGTTGGTAGGATTAGTAATGTCAGATCAGTTGAGGTTATCTAGGAAAGGCTATGGTCAAATTTGGCCTATAATTTGATTGGTCCTGTTAGGTTGGTTCAAGTAAGGCCTTGGTCAAAGTTGTAGAGTGTTTTTCACTTGTGCAAGCTCAATAGATATTGTTCTTCACTATAGAAACATCCCAGGAACTTGTATTTATAGTCCTAACTCAAATAGAGCAGTTTTGCCTTCTTAAATGCATATGTACTTATTTTCCAATGGCTAGATTTTTTTCTATTTATGAAGATTCGCACCCGTGACTGACTGATTATGACCGCAATTTCTTCAAGTTGCTCTAGTGACTAAACCTATCGTGCCCACGAATATCCCCCATCCTGGGACTGAAACTACTGTCCAATTGAGGTTCTCTTCGTAGTGCATGCGATTGATTAGTCATGCTCGCAAATATTGCCTCACAACCTTAGACTTGCCCTTCACACCTATGACTTGATTATAGTACCTGTGAACCATTAATAGTGCTTGCTACTCCAATATTCGCGCCTGCAAATATTGCCATGTCTGGACTAAGCTTATGGACTTCTGAGTAATGTCCATGATAGAACATTCATGCCTACAACTATTATGTCCTAGTGTAAACACGTGTTTTTGCACCCTAAGCATACTCGGGATCATGCATACTGATCAACATTGACTGAGGATCAAATCTCCTTCGAAACAAACAAACCGGGGGAAGAGAAGTAGAAGACCGCTATGTGGTAGCGGTGGAACCGCCAAAGAAGGCTGGCAATGCCGCCACCTCTCTTTGGAGGATCTGTCATGCCTCAATGGCGACAGCCACTGGTGAAGGCGACGGCGGCGTTGCCACTCTTTGGTGGTGCTGCCGCTAGTGAGGCTCTATGGCAGCTCGCGATTTTGCTCCATCCTGCATCGAATTTCTCACCATTTCATCCCCTAAGATTTCAACTATAAATATAAGTGCATTTGGCCTTCAAACTTTATACCAAAATAGCTAAGTTTAGTTTTCCTCGGTTGACTCTCCCTTCTCCCTCTTAAATCAATATTCTTTAACATAAGTGATTCACTTCTCTTTGATTTCTAACCGATTTCTTTAATTGTCTTTGAGTTGAAGGAATAAAAGATATTTTTGGACTAAATTGGACTAATAATTCAACTTGGCTTAATAATTAACAATATTTGGATATTTGGACAAATTTTATTACCCTAACAAAAAGTAAAACTCCAATTCAAAAAAATAATAAGACGCCCTCCCGCCAAGTCGCGAAGCAAAGTATGTATTCTAAACTCATTATTTTCAATTCTTTGCATTACATATTGCATCTTTCCTTATTATACCTTTCTTTAAATTGGTAAAGCATCAATTAAAGAACCAAAACATGATAAAAGATAAAGGTTAAAATCATACTTTTTCTTAAACCAGACCTAACCCTTTTGCAAAAAGGGAGAACTGTGTGGGTTTTAATTCCCATTCAATGGGATACACAAACAAGCTATTTCACAACTTCAAATCCAAAAATCCAAAAAATATTTTCTTTCCCAACTTGTTTAATTTGCACTTTATACTTTATGTCATCTTTTATGTAATTTTGGGGAATATATGATCAACTTATATTCTATAAGAGCTAGAGTTGATATCCCCTATTTTTAGTTTTATTGTATTATTTAATTTCTTTACTTTACTTTTTATTGCTTTTTTATGCTTTGTTGTTTAATTCATATTTTAAATTACTTCACTTTATATAATGCATTCATCTTATAAATGCCATTTTATAAACGTATATATGTGAACACTGATTTTTTACACCCCTTGGACTTGTGCCAATCCGACTGGCACTCATCGGAACTAAGCCCGCGCTCGAACGGGCTCAGAAATGCGTCGGATCAGAGAAGGACTCGGGCTGCCACCCTCAAGAGAGGGCAGTGCCACCCTCCTTAGGAGGCGATGTCGCTGGCCTCTCTGGCGGTACAGCCGGTCAGCAATTGGGCTATTGCCCTTCTTCTCAGCTCGTGCTGCCTAGAGCCCCAGCGGCGCCGCTGCCCCCTCCAGTGGCAGCCCCCATGCCTATAAATACAAGCCTCCCTCCTTCATAATCCGAGCCCCAAAATCGCTTGAAGTCGAATTTTCCTTCTTGGATTTCTTCTATTCTCTCTCATACACTGATTTCTTCTTATTTATTTAACTCTCTTTGAGTTTAAAGAATAATTAATTCAGGGCATGTGGAGTCCATTTTCTTTAGTTCTCTTTGAACTAAAGAAGGACCAAATCCGGGGCGTTTGGAGCCTCAAAATTATTTCTAACAAAATCACTCTATTGATTTGCTTGTTTTAAATTATTAGGTAAAAGACAATCTGACCGTCTTTCTGGGCCTCAACCGATCCCCAGTGGAGCTTCGAACCGGGCAAGCAATCAGACCACCACTTTTCCAAAAAATCAGATAAAAGACAATCCAACCACCGATCCAATGTGAAATTCTGATCCGGGTGTGCAATTCGATCACCGCCTCCCAAAGAGCGAATTGTCAGATAAAAGACAATCCAATCACCGATCCAAAGTGAAATTCTGATTTGGGTAAGTAATCCGACCGTCACCTCCTAAAGAGCGAATTGTCAGGTAAAAGGCAATCCGACCATCAATCCAACCACCGATCCAAGGTGAAATTCTGATCCGAGCGAGCAATCCTACCGCTGCCTCCCAAAGAGCGAATTGTCAGGTAAAAGGCAATCCGACCATCAATCCAACCACCGATCCAAGGTGAAACTCCGATTCAGGCTAGCAATCAGACCACCGCCTCCCAAAGAGCAAATTGTCAGGTAAAAGGCAATTCGACTATCAAGCCAACCACCAACCTAAGGTGAAATTCCGATCCAGGCGTGTAATCTGATCGCCACCTCCCAAAGAGCGATCTAGGTAGAAGGAAATCAAACCACCGCCAATCCAACCTCCTTCCAGTGCTTCAATCAAGCCAAGGTGAACTCCAATTCGGGCTAGCAATCAGACCGCCACCTTCCCAAAAAGCAAGGGAGCAGGTATCATCTCCTAACTTTTCCTATTTTTGATAGAGCATCAAAATAGACAAATCTCTTTTATTTTGGTAGAGCATCAAAATAAAGAGTCCAAAACATGATAAGTTAGGCATAAAATCAACCCTCTTTCGCAAGAAGGGAGAACTGCATGGGTTTTGATTCCCATTCAACGGGATACGCAGGTAAGCTATCTAAGAGCTTCAAACCCAAAGGTGTTAAAAAACATCTCTTTTCTATTAATTACTTTATTAATTGCTCTGTTGAATTTATTCATTAGGGAATGTGTGATCGACCTAGAACCCATAAGGGCTAGAGTCGATATCCCATATTTTGAGATTCTTGAATTGTAATAATTTAATTATCATTCTCTTAACTGCTTTACTGCTTTATCACTTTCATCCATTCATTAACCTACTTATGCATCTATTTTAAACTGCTCCTGAAAATGCTTTAAATCAAGGTTAAAATTAGAAGCCAAGTTCAACAGAAAATCTAGTCCCCGAATCCTCTTTGGTTTCAAAGACTAGTACACTTATTTTCCTTTGGGATAAAATTGGATTCAAAAATGGGTTTTTACGTTAAATTTTCCCCAGTAAGAAATAACTTAAAGTGGCGACTGCAAAAATTCAAAATCATTTTCAAAAGGAATCATCCCAAATCGAGCATCTATCTGATATCCCTGGATCCGCGGGGGAGGTGGTGCTCGGGCGAGGCCTCACAGCTGGCGACTCCACTGGGGACTAACTTTTTCAAAAGTTAAAGAGGAAAACCAATTGGTTGAAAATCTTTTCAAAAGTGACTTTTTACTTGGCTTTTAGTTTAACTTTGATTTTCATACATCACTACATCACCAGTTACGAAAAACAAACTTTGGATAGCGAGTAGCATTAATCCGACAACTCTCTTTGAGTATGTTGGGAGATAGCAAAAGTATCCACCCCGTGACGAATCTTTAAATCCTTTTTGAAGTGTAAAAAGCAATCGTACTGTTGGACCCACGCGAAACTTATTGTTTCACATGTGGTTAGGTATATTCACTACTCTAGTGTGACAGGTACCCTTTAAACCAAACCACCTAGCCTTCATATAATGAACATTAAACCTCTAACCTTAAGGCCCATGAGCTATGATATTGTTAAAACTGTCATCATGAACCAATTTTTACACATGCATAACCATGCATACATGCATAACTATGAATTCATAATTCATAGAGCATGCATTCCATTTTTTTTAATGAGTATAGGTTGTACCTTGATCCAGTTGAGAGTCAACCCACTTGAACCTAAGGCCCATCAGCCTCAAACACCTCTCACCCAAGTGGTCCCAAGGCCCATCAACCTTAGACACCACTCACTCAAATGGACCTAAAGCCCATTAGCCTCAAACACCTCTCACTCAAGTGGATCCAAGGCCCATCAACCTCAAACACCACTCACTCAAATAGACCCAAGGCCCATCAGCCTCAAACACCTCTCACCCAATTGGACCTAAGGCCCATCAGCCTCAAACACCTCTCACCAAAGTGGACCCAAGGCCCATTAGCCTCAGACACCACTCACTCAAATAGACCCAAGGCCCATCAACCTCAAACACCTCTCACTCAAATGGACCCAAGGCCCATCAACCTCAAACACCTCTCACCCAAGTGGACCCAAGGCCCATCAGCCTCAAACACCACTCACTCAAATGGACCCAAGGCCTATTAGCCTCAAATACCTCTCACTCAGATGAACCCAAGGCCCATTGGCCTCAAACACCATCACCATTACTCAAATCCCAAACCCAGTTGGCACCAAGATCTCATCAAGCCCAAACCCAGTTGACACCGAGATCTCTCCAAAGCCCAAACCTAGTTGGCACCAAGATCTCACCAAGCCCAAACCCTATTGGCATAAAGATCTCTCCAAGCGCAAACCCAATTGTCACAAAGATCTCTCCAAGCCCAAAACCATTTGACACCAACATCTCTCCAAGCCCAAAATCATTTGGCAACATTATCTCTCCCAAGCCAAAATCATTTGGCAACATGATCTCTCCAAAGCCCAAACCCAGTTGGCACCAACATCTTTCCAAGTCCAAAATCATTTGGCAACATTGTCTCACTAAAGCCCAAATCCATTTGGCACTATTATCTCTCTAAGCCCAAATCCAGTTGGCTCCAAGATCTTTCCAAAGACTAAACCCAGTTGGCACAAAGATCTCTCCAAAGCCCAATCCAGTTGGCACCATTATCTCTTCCAAAGCCCAAACCCAGTTGGCACCATTACCTCTCCAAAATCCTAAAATCCAAATAACTTTGGCCCACCTTACTCTAGGAATCAATTTCCTAGGGATTTGCAATGCATAACTTTTTCCTATAAACCCAGAATAGAGTTAGGTCTTCCTTTTCCCTATAACCGTAGAACAAAGTTAGGTTTTCCTTTCCTCTAAAAACCTAAAACAGAGTTAGGTTTTCTCTTCCATGCACTGATCCTATTTTTCAATTATCTTTAGAAGGTACCACCGGCCAACCCAACCAAAATGGATGCCATGGACATACTTCTCACCACCCTCATCAAAACACAAGAGGAGAATTTTGAAGCCATACTCAAATCCACCCTTAGTGCTTAACAAATCCACTTCAATTAAGCCTTAATCGCTCAATAAGCCAGCTTCAATGAAATATTGATCGCTCAATAGGCCAACTTTTCCAAAGCCTTGATCGCCCAACAATCCAGCTTCCATAATGCATTGGCCTATGTGACCAAAGCCTTCAATTCCCAGATTGATGACATAAAATCCATAAATTAGACCAGGCCCAAACCAGCTGATCCAAGCTCTTCAAATACACCTCAAGTTAATCTGACCAACACCAACCCTTCCTTTTCCTTGAATCCTTTTCAAGGTAAGGAAAACTTCACCCATTCACCCATGGAAAAGTCCGTGAAGCGTAATACTGTTGTGTTAGGACAAGGCCACATAATGAAGAGAAGATACAAGCAGAATAATACCTTCACTTCCATTACCTCTACCAAATAAAAGAGTTAGTCTCTGAAAAGGAAATTCACGAATTTGGGTATGCCCTTGAGCTTCATTTACAAGAAGGCTTTGGAATCTAAACTGGTCACACCTTTAGAATCAAAGGCACCTCCTAACCCTTTGCCTAAAAGCTGGAATATGAATGAGT
>CANXYC012268166.1:0-20244 GCA_948193065.1 Aleurites moluccanus
TAGGCTTATGATAGAAATGGTGAAACCTAGCCATCCAACCATCCATTTCTTCATCTTTTCATCCAATGGTTAGGTTTAATCAAGCCTAAAATGATACCATAAGGTTGCATACACCATATAAGTCCATATTCCAAAGGAAAAGACCAAATTGCCCTTAGTTCAAATGAAGCACCTCAATCGAGCAGTTTGCCGGAATTATTTTCAACAGGGTTTAATTCTCCAACAAAACTTCAAATAATTAAAATATTATTATTTTTATGTCCTAATATTCTTTTCTACTTCAAATATCATGTTAATTTCCATAAAACTCGAAGGGGGTGTGAAATGACTATTTTACCCCCAGTTCACCAAAAACTCAATTTTTCCCCATTTTTTTCCTAACAGCCTTTAAAGCACTTTTACATGTATGAAACTTCCTAAAACATGCATAAACATTCAATTTAAACATAAACATGCATTAATATATAACTTTCAAACATAACAAATATTTCTTAGGTTTGCCCTTTAAAGCTTAAGTTCAAAGCTTTAAATTGAGGTGTTACATTAATTAATTTATAATTAATGGGTATGAGTCTATCCACCTATTATGGGTGTATCCGACCCAATCCATAAAATCCAACCACTCGCACATGACAAGACACATCTCATCTGTGATAAGCCTTTTAGACATTTCATACTAGGTAAATAGACCAAGTGACCGACATACTATGAGAGATCTATGCTATATACTGGTTAAAGATATATAGTGTCTCGATAAGAACATTTTGAGTAGATAAAACATACACCATCCTGGATTGCTCATCACATTTGTTTGTTTCTCTTAAGATCTCCAAACAAAAATTGTATTCACAATTATAAGTACTTATAAATATAATTGGTGTACCAGTAAACACAAAAGCTAAATGTGAACTCAAAACAATTTTCCCTTCAATAAAGTTTCCTCAATCATAATTCAGCTCGCTTTTTTAGAAATGTTCTATCAGATCGAATCACTTATGATCTTCTAGTAATATTCTAAGATAGCAAACACTAAACTATATCTTAGGAGCTAACCAAAAGTCATAAGGGTAGTATATTTTAAGAAACATATTTCTGAAGGGTCTCACATTTTCAAAAGTTGAGATCTTAATTTTTGTCCTCGGATTGATCACTGAAATTCACATATGTGGTATGATACACAGGCCATATTGTTTTCTCCTTTCTCATGGAGCACATGTCTATCAAAGAACTTATTCTTGATTTTGAAAACACTATGCATATGATAGTTTAGACATACTCAATGTCTAATCTTGAGTTCATTATTCCACTCATTTAATCTTAGAACTCACTTTTGGCACAATTATACATAATTTTTTTTCCATTTTAATATCATCACAAAATAATATGTTAATCTCATTTACATAAATGAGACGACTATCTTATTTTAAGCACAAACTCTCTCTTTATCTCTCAGATAATTTGCATAAAACAGTCTCATCTTTATTAATCACTTAGATAAAATAAAGATGATTCCCCATGTAAGAAGGTGAATCTTATTTCTGTTCGACATGCTTTCATAATATAAATTACAGTAAATGTAGTATTACATTCACACTCATGTAAGCACAAAAACAATCATGATGTTTTTAATATTAATGAATAATAACAAAAATGAACATTGTTTAACATAAACAAGAGATAAAAAAATACATTAACATCTACACAATCCTTGAGATTTAGTATGCCTAATGAATACATCTCTAGGAATAGGCTTAGTCAAAGGATCTGCAACCATTTCATGTGTAGAAATATATTCTATGTTCACTTCTTTGCATGTAACCATGTCTCTCATAAAATTATATTTTGTGTCAATATATTTAGTCTTGCAATGGAATTTTGGGTCTTTGGTGTAAGCAATGGCTGTTTGACTGTCACAGTTTATTAAAACTGATTCATTGTCATCTCCTTTACCTAAATATTTCAAAAATCTCTTTAGCCAGACTGCCTCTTATACTGCAGATGAAAATGCAACAAATTTAGCTTCCGTTGTGAATAATGCTATACAAGATTGTTTCTCACTACTCCAAGATATTGCACCATTATTAAGTAAGAAAACAAATCCAGAAGTAGATTTTCTCTCATCCATATCTCCAGCCCAATCAACATCTGTATAGCCCTTTAATTTCAGGTTTCCACCTTGATAACACAATGCGTAGCTTGCAGTGCTTTTCAGATACCTCAATATCCTTTTGACTGCTTTCCAATGTGTCAGACCTGGGTTGGATTGATATCTTCTTACCATCCCAACAGCAAAGCAAATATTTGGTCTCGTACACATCATTGCATATATTAGACTCCCAACTGCGCTGGCATAAGGGACATTTTTTATATGATTTTGTTCTTTTGAAGTATTGGGACATAACCTACAACTTAAGGCTTGGCCTTTGGCAATGGGAGTATTTATGGGTTTGCATTCACTCATATTAAATTGTTCAAGGACTTTTATATTGTATGACACTTGATAAAGAGACAACATCCTTTTAGTACGATCTCTTAAAATCTTAACACCAAGAATATATGCAGCTTCACCCATGTCCTTCATTTCAAAGTTGGATGACAACCATTCTTTGATATGACGTAGATACTCCTTGTCATTTCCAACAATTAATATGTCGTCAACATATAATGACATAATAACAAACTTATCTTTTGATCTCTTAGTATAAACACAATGATTTTCATCTATCATATTGAAATCATTTGACATGACTACATTATGAAATCGAATGTACCATTGCCTTGAAGACTGCTTGAGACCATAGATTGATCTCATCAATCTGCAAACCTTATGTTCCTGGCCTTCTTTGATGAAACCTACAGGTTGATGCATGTAGATTTCCTCATATAATTTTCCATTGTGAAAAGCAGTCTTTACATCTATTTGATGTAGTTTTAGATCAAGATTTGTCACAATCGTTAGAATTAACCTAATAGAGGTAAAACGCACAATAGGAGAAAATGTGTCTTCGTAGTCAATTCTTTCTTGTTGTGTACACCCTTTTGCAACGAGAGGAGCCTTATATCTCTCGATGTTGCCATCAACTTTACGCTTAATTTTGAGAATCCACTTATTCCTAATAGGTTACGTCCTTTTGGGAGTTCTATCAAATCCCATACTTAATTTGATCTTATGGATTCCATTTCCTCTTCCATTACTTTCATCCATTTATCCTTAGTAGGGCAAGAGAGAGCCTCTTTAACATTCTTTGGCTCTTTATCATCTTGTAACAAAACCATAAAAACTTCATTAGTGCCTTCAATCACAAATCGACGATGAGGAATGCTTTCACGGTTGTCGCGTCTCAACTCAGAACCTTAAAGAACATTTTCATCAAGTTCCATTGGACTATTATTTAAACCATGACCCATCAAGTTTCCACTAGAATTAGGATCGTTACTCCCACTAGGACCATGATCACTCTCATTCTGACCAGTTGGTGGAACTGTGCCAATGCCATCCACCAAATTCCTCCCACTCGGATGAAGTAGTCTTGGTGAATCTTGATCTAAAGTCTTAAATAAGGAGAACTTATGGTTTAAATCCCCTTGCTTAGGAAAATCATTCATTAAGAACATTATGTCTCGTGATTCAAACTCAGTTATACTCCTACTATTTTTCTCCCCTATGAAAACATATCCTTTTGACAGTTCTGAATATCTCACAAAGATACTTTTCTTATCTCTTGGTCCTAATTTCCCATATGGATGAGAGGTATTATGTACATAGGCAGCACATCCTTAAGGTCTTAGGATGTTTAAGTCAGGTTGTTGACTTGTCCATAGCTCATATGGAGTTGAGTTAACTAATTTAGAGGGTAGACGATTAAGCACATATATGGTTGTTAATAGTGCATCAGCCTAAAAGGTAATAGGCAAGTTTGCTTGAGCCATCATAGACCTAACCATTTTAAGCAGAGTTCTATTTCTCCTTTCAGCAACACCATTTTGTTGCGGAGTTCGTGAAATATTCAACTGATGTTTTATTCCTTTTTCATCACTTAATTGTCTAAACTGATAAGACAATTATTCTTGACCTCTGTCGGTTCTTAATGCTTTGATTTTCTTATCTAATTGATTTTCAACTAAGTTGAGATAAGTTTTAAAGCAACTTAAAGCTTTAGATTTATGTGATATCAAATAAATATGACCATAACGTGTATAGTCATCTATAAAGGTGATGAAATAATAGGTGTCATGCCTTGCCCTCACATTCATTGGACCACAAATTTTTGGATAAACTAATTATAATGGAATAGTGGCCCTAGTTCCTTTTCCAAAAGGTTTTCTTGCTGTTTTTCCCATTAGGAAATACTCACAGATAGGCAATTCTAACTTATCTAGATTAGCAAAAAGACCTACTTTAGCTAAACGATTCATTCGTTGTTGGCCAATATGACAAAGTCTAGCATGCCATACATTCACATCATTCTTACAATTATGTGAAGTAGAAATCAAGGAAAAACTAACATTGGAAATTGTACTATTTACAATATTCATAATAAGAAACTCGTTTAGAATAAAACCAAAACCATAAAATATTTTTTCCAAAAATAAATGTACTGAATCATCATGAAATTTTCGAGAAAAACCTAGTCTAAGCAAAACCACAAATGATATCAAATTTAGTCTAATCTCAAGAGCATATAAGAGATCATGTAAGAGTAAGGTTCGACCGCCATGTAAACACAATTTGCAGGTGCCAATCCCTTTAACTTTAACGTGTGTGTTGTTCCCTACATATATCCATCGTGCCCCATTGGATAGTGGACGAAAGTCTACAAAGGCTTCACGATCCTTCGTCACATGGTCTGTTGCTCTCGAATCTACAATCCATAAAGGATGACTTTCTGTTAGCAAAACAGAGTTAGAAACGAAAATTTCACTCACATATGAGTAAATTGATTTTACCTTTTTAGGTGCATTGCAGTCTTTAGCGTAATGGGCTTTGTTGCCATAGTTGAAACATTTGACCTTCGTAATGTTTCGCTTTTTAGGACACTTGTTTTTCTTATTTTGGTTTTGCTTAGCCTTTTTATTCTCTAGAACCTCCTTGTCTTTGCCTTTACCTTACCTTTTTCTCACTTGCGTTTATTATTCGAAACTCCATATGAGTTGGACTTGGTCATATGCACTTCAACACTCAATTGTATTGAGGCTAGACGATAAGCTTCTAGCTCCAAATGGCGAGAAGCATCTTCAAAGGTTTTGATATTCTCACTATGAATTAGGTGCATTCGTATATGCTCCCAACTCTCAGGCAAAGAATGGATCACAACTTGGATTTTTTGTTCTTCAGTCAACATATGACCAGCATCATGGAGCTCACTTATCATATTAGATATTTCTCTCAAATATCTTCTCATATTATGGTCATGACGCTTCTTGTAAGTGTCAAACTTGATTGTGAGCGAACGGAGTTTAGTGACGGACACATTGCTAAACTTAATTTTTAACGCATTCCACATGTCCATCGCATAGTCATAGTGTCTAAACTCCTTCATGATATCATCATCCATTGCACTAAGTAATGTGATGCGAGCCAATAAATTTTTTCTTCTCTAAGCTGCATAGGCTTTACGGTCCCACCTTTGCTGGGCTGTGTTCCCTTTTTGTTCCAATTTTTCCATGATATGATTCAAAGGTTCAAGAGCCTTTTGCTCTTCTAACACATATTATATTTTCATACTCCATATTTCGTAAGTGTCCCAACTCAGTTTAGTACCCTTGTTAAGTTCATCAATAATATTCTTAGCAGTAGAAGCCATATTTAGTTAAATAGATACTCAATCTACAAGAGACAATATTTACACTTTTTCATTAATATTACAGTTTATATGCTTATTATTATGCAACCTGTTATATATCTAATTAATAATCTACATAAAACCTAGAGTCAAAAGTATACTAAGTATGCAATCATCATCTAGATAATATGTTAAATTAAAAATAAAATAATAATATATGCAAAATAATATTCAATTATTCCAACCAAATTTCTTAAAACTTTATATAGAATAATTCGTATTTGTTTCTAAAAATAATATCATGCAATAGTATTCCTAAATTAATTACACATAATTAATTGTGGTAATTGTAAACTAATGCATATTATATTAAATTTTGGAAAAAAAAAATAAAATTATTAAAATCAGGTCCATAAACTAAACATTAATAATAATAATAGAAAAATATCCACCAATTATTTTTAAAACATTAAACTAGTATTAACTAATAAGTTCAAAGAATAAAATAAGAAAAATAAATTCTATTTAAATTTCATGAAACTCTATTAGTTTCATCCTAGTCAGAATGGATTCATCAAAAGCTGTCTTTATATCTCCGGGTAAAGAATGGAACACCTCTCCAGTCAGCACCCTATCTGTCGGAACTATTCACCCATTGCGAAGGACAATTCCCCTTTCTCGCCAAACCTCAGACCTCCTAACTCCTCTTGGACATATTGCTTTGAGGAATGATCTTATCACAGCACGATAAGACCTATCTCCATACCCCTACTGTTCATATAGTAACCCAAGTAATGTGCGATTTACTAAAGAATTACGCATTGCTGAGCATATTTTTCCATCATTCTTCATTCCCCCTAGCCATATGATTTCTTGATATATCTTATGCACACACTTCATGTGCAACACGATAGCATCCTGTAATACCTGGGTAATTTTTTATTTATTTTATTTTATTTTATTTTTTTGTTATGAATGTTTGTTGTGACCAGATTGATATTTTTAAATCTTAGAAATTATGTTGGGTAAGATTACAGCGAGTCAGTATTGTGATTTCACAGAATATGTGGATAAGTGTGTGTGTATATTTATATATATATATATTTTAGATTTATATTTTATCTTAAGTTTGTTGGCAGTTGTAGAATTGAGGAGAATGGAAATTGTAACTCGATTGTGAGATGGTCTAGTGCGAGTTGGCAAGGAGGTTTCCCAGCTCGGTAGAACAGGTAGTACGATTTGGCGAAGTGGCCTTTGCTGAGGTGGCATTTGGCGAAGAGGATTTGGCGAAGAGGCCTTTGCCAAGGTGGCATTTGGTAAAGAGGATTTGGCGAGGAGGCCTTTGCCGAGGTGGCATTTGGCGAACAGGATTAGGCGAAGTGGCATTTGGCGAAGAGGACTAGGCGAAGAGGATTAGGCAAAAAGGATTTGGCGAAGAGGATTAGGCGAACTGGCATTTGGCGAAAAGGATTAGGCAAAAAGCGTTAGGCGAAGAGGATTAGGCGAAGTGGCAATTGGCGAAGAGGATTTGGCGAAGAGGCCTTTGCCTAGGTGGCATTTGGCGAAGAGGATTTGGTGAGGTGGCATTTGGCGAAGAGGATTTAGCGGAGTGGCCTTTGCCAGGGTGGCATTTGGCGAAGTAGAAAAGTGAGATTGTCGAAGTGGCGAAGTGGAGTTTAGCGAGGCAGTGGCCTATTTAATAGAGAGGCAGTAGCTTTTCTTTTCACGATAATTTCTTTCTTCTTCATTTCTTCTCCAATCAGTTTCATTTGTTTTCTAGTGCATTATTCCTCAGAGTTAATGCATTAAATCATTATATTCTCTCATTTAAGAAGGCTTCAGTCATCATTCCAAAGTTAAGATTTTTCAAGGACTTATTTTTGGGGAAATAAGGTAATTTTCTCCAAACTTCTTTTTCTTTTAGATTAAGATTTTTGGTAGTTAGAATAATTATTATGAGTTATATAGAACCTGTTATGAGCAATTAAGAATATTAATTGTGGTTGAGGTGGAAGATACGAGAATCTATGAAAATGGATGAATAGTAATATGAATAGTGGCTGCAATCATAATTTCAAATTTTCTTAAGAGATAAATTAAATTGTTGTTAAGGATCAATAATAGAGACTATAAGATGGTTAAAGTTTTAAGGAATCATGTTATGCATTATTAATTGAGGAAACCCTAATTTATAAAATTTAGGGATTTGTTTAGGTTTGGACAGTTCGAAGATTTGATGAGGCTAGTTAATTAATCAAGTGTTGATCTGTATTGTGGAAAGTATTACTGAGAGGTAAGTTATGAAGTACATAAATGTACATTTCTCCGTATGAGATAAATTATTAAATATTCATGTATATACTTTGTGATATGAATCCTTTATTGGATTACCTTCTTCATGTAAACACTTAATGTATAAAATGACTTAGTTATCTTCTTGAACCAAGATCATGAACAAAGCCTTTGATATGTATGATATATGGTCTCTTGACCAAAGCTGAATTTTTGTGAACCTCTAACTATGATAACTTATGATATGCATAAGTATAGAATGCTTTTCTCAATGAGAGTAAATTCATTGGTCCATGTGCACAATGGGAGCCCAGCTGATAGGATTTTTATCAGTGTTCCATCTAGAGGGGGCCATGAGCTCTAGGCATATGCCCGCGCAAGCATATGTGCACTTTAAGGTAGCAAGGCTACTGATAGGTATGACATGATATCAGTTCTATCTTATATGTGATTTGATAATGCCATCCTTTACAGGCATTCTTTTGTTCTAAATGAGAACCACGATTTGATTTATGAAATAATTTTGATAGTGCTATTCGTAAGCACTCATATTTTCTTCAAGTATAAGCTTATGATCCCTTCATGCCATATATGTATATGTATGTATAAATATATTCATGATTTGACACTCAGATTCTTGATTTACTTAACACATTATGTAGTTCATATTTTATTGAGTTGAAGGCTCAGTCCTCTTCTGTGGATTTCAGGTGCTAGTGTAGCTCGAGAGAGAGTTACTCCAGAGGATAGAACTTCTTGAAGCTTGGATGCAATTATGCTGAATATTATTTTGTTATATATATATATAAATTGTCTATTGGGAAGTACTATCTGAGAGCTCCATAAATAGATATGAATGGATGATTTTGTTGCCATGGATGGCATTTATAGTTTCTCCCTTGTTCCATATTGATGTTAGAATTGTTGTCTTTTGATCGGTAGGGAACAGGTGGAGATGTTATGATTAAAGAAGATAAATTATAAGATATGATGTTTGCATTCAATAAGTGTATGCTATTATGTATGAGACAGGTTTAGTTAAGGGTTCTACGGGTTTATGGTGGCCTTATGCCTACCCTTGCCATAGGACCGTCGCACCGGTGGTGTAGGGGTGTGATAGAGGTGGTATCAAAGCTGTGCAAGTTCCCTAGTATAAGTGATTGATAAGATGACTACGGAGCACAAGACTCATGTCGCGTCAATGTTGTGTATTCCTTTGGTATAGACCTGCGTTAATCATGTGTTTTGAGTCTGAGTTTTCCTTGTTTTCTTATTAGTATTAAGATGCCTCCGAGGTGAGGAAGAGGATGTGGTAGAGGCCATCCTAGAAGAGAGCTACCTTCTGAAGAAGGATCCGTGGGTAGAGTGGGAGGTGATGATGTTCCTCCAGAGCCACAGGTAAATGTGGTTCATATGGCTCAGCGGTTGGATCAGTTACGGAGGAACTATAAGATGTTAGCTGAGTTCATTACTCAGCAGAGGCAGCAGCAGGCTCCTCCCGTGCAGGTAGTTTCGGATGTTCCAATTCTTCCAGTAGTTCCTCCACCTCTGCCAGTAGTGGTACCTCGGGTTGAGGAAATTTCATTTGAGAGATTTTTGAAGCTCAAGCCTTTAGAGTATAAAGGTGAGGTAGATCTTATAGATTTTCTTGAGGAAATAGAAGAGAAAATTCAGATTTTGAGGATCCCTGATAGAAGAGCGGTTGAGTTTGTGGGATATTTGATGAAGGCCGAAGCTAAAGATTGGTTTAGGCGGAGTATTTCAGACATGCTTAGGGGTAATGAAGAGCTGTCTTGGGAGAGATTCAAGGAGTTGGTTCTTAATGAGTTTCTTCTAGGAAGTGTGAGGGATGCTAAGTCCATTGATTTTGAGAGGTTGGTTCAGACTCCTGGTATGACTATGTCAGAGTATGCAAGGAGGTTTAGTCAATTGAGCAAGTTTGCCCCAGCTCTGGTGCCTATAGAAGCAACTCGGATTCAGAGGTTTCGTAGAGGACTTATAGCTCTATTGTTCAAATTTTTTGCTGCTTTTGAGTTTGACTCTTACTCTAAACTTGTGAATAAGGCTAGAGTAATAGAGAATAGAGAAATGGAGGTTAGATCTAAAAGGGAAGAGAGGAAGAAGGCTCAGATTGGAAGTTCCTCTAGGCAGGATAGCGGGGTAAAGAGTATGAATATCTCGCACCAATCAGTTTCCTAGAGCAGATATAGAGGACCATTAGGGAGATTCCAGCAGAGACCGAATCCCTCTAGATTTGCTTCACAAATGAGCTATGGTACAACCAGTTCTGCATCACTTAGGACTTCTAATCCTTCTTGTCCTACGTGTGGTAAGCTTCATAGAGGGCCTTGTTTCTTCGGGTCAGGTGCATGTTATGGATATGGATAGCATGGTCATTTGCTTAAGGATTGTCCACAACCTTCTTTTGGAGCTAGACCCTAGTCTTCTCAGACTACAGTTTAGATGGTTAGGGAGAGGAGTATGAGTTAGCGGTCCGGCGTTGTCTGTGGTATGTTCGGTAGGACTCCAGAGGCAGGTAGAGGTTCAGGTCAAACAAATGATCAAGCTACCGGTCAGGCACCTATGGGGAGAGGTAAAGGAAGAGTGTTTGCTCTTACACAGCAAGAGGCCCAAACTTCTAACACAGTGGTCATAGGTATTCTTCCTATTCAAGCTTTGAATGTTAGAGTATTGTTTAATTCGGGAGCTACGCATTCATTTGTTTCTTCATGTTTTGCTAAGAAATTGAATGTGCCATGTGAAATTCTTAAGAATGCTTTGGTAGTATTGACTCCTTCAGAGGAAGAGATTGAAGTTCATGATTTCTACCCATCTTATGTGGTTAGCATAAGTGGTAAGAGTTTAGAAGTAGATTTGATTGTGTTGCTTGTGTTAGAATTTGATGTGATTTTGGGCATGGATTGGTTGTCCAAATATTATGCAACCATAGATTGCAATAGGAAGAAGTTAGTTTTCAAGCCACCTTTGGGTGAGGAGTTTGAATTCTAAGGGGAAAGGAGTGAAGCACCATATAATATCATATTAGCCTTAGGGGCAAAGAGATTGATGAGGAAAGGGTGCCAAGGATATTTGGCTTACGTCCAAGATACTCGAAAGGAAGTAAAAGGTTTGGAGCAGATTCTTATTATTAATGAGTTTCCGGATGTGTTTCCTGAAGAGCTACCTAGGTTGCCACTAGATAGAGAGATAGAATTCGGTATTGAGTTGATATTTGGCACAGATCTGATTTCTATTCCTCCATATTGTATGTCACCAGTAGAATTGAGAGAATTAAAGACTCAATTACAAGATTTGCTTGACAAAGGATTCATCAGATCTAGCAGTTCACCTTGGGGTGTACTGGTACTCTTTGTGAAAAAGAAGGATGGTTTTATGAGATTATACATAGATTACAGACAGCTCAACAAAGTAACTATCAGGAATAAGTATCCTTTACCAAGAATAGATGATTTATTTGATCAATTGCAGGGTGTAAGTCATTTCTCCAAGATAGACTTGAGATCAGGTTACCATCAATTGAGGATTCAGAATGAGGATGTGTTAAAAACAATTTTCCGAACAAGATATGGTCACTATGAGTTTCTAGTATTACCATTTGGATTGACTAATGCACCAGTTGCATTTATGGACTTAATGAACAAGTGTTCAATCCATTTTTGGACAAGATTGTCATCGTGTTTATTGATGACATTCTTGTGTATTCTGAAAGTGAAAAAGAGCATAGAGAGCATCTTAGAATTGTGTTGCAGACTCTGAGAGAGCATCAGTTGTTTACTAAACTTTCGAAGTGTGAGTTTTGGCTAAAGAGTGTGGGCTTTCTAGGACACATAGTAAGTAAGGATGGGCTTGAAGTTGATCCTAGGAAAGTGGATGCAATTCTGAATTGGCCTAGACCCACAAATGTTTCAGAAGTTAGAAATTTTTTGGGTTTGGCAGGCTACTACAGAAGGTTTGTTCAAGACTTTTCCAAGCTTGTAGCTCCTTTGAGTAAGTTTACCCAGAAGCAAGTGAAATTTTTGTGGTCAGATGCATGTGATAAGAGTTCCCATAAACTAAAGGTTTGTCTCACCACGACACCTATCTTGGCCTTGCCGTCTGGTGAAGAAGGGTATACGGTGTACTGTGATGCATCAAGAGTTGGGCTTGGTTATGTGCTGATGCAGCATGGAAAGGTGATAGCCTATGCTTCTAGGAAGTTGCGGAAGCATGAGGTGAATTATCCAACCCATGATCTTGAAATAACTGCAGTTGTATTTGCTTTGAAGATATGGAGACATTATATGTATGGAGAAAAGTGTGAGATCTTTATAGATCATAAGAGTTTGAAATATATATTTCAACAGAAAGATCTTAACCTTAGGCAACGAAGATGGGTTAAATTGCTTAAAGATTATGACTGTGAAATTTTATATCATCCAGGAAAAGCCAATATTGTGGTTGATACTTTGAGCAGGAAGTCTTTAGGGAGCTTAGCCCATATCTAAGTGAGCAGAAGAGTATTAGTGAGGGAAATGCAGAAATTGTATGATTCAGGAATCAATTTGAACTTGTCAGATTCAGGAGTGCTTTTAGCTTATTTCCAGGTCAAGCCGATTCTCCTGGAGCAGATTAGAGAAGCTCAAGACAAAGACCCTCAGTTGGTGAAGTTAAAGAATGATGCGGGATCAGAAAAGGCTCCAGGATTTGTGGTGACTGATGGCATGTTGAGGCTTGATAACAGGCTGTGTGTTCCAGCAGTTGAAGGTTTGAGGGATATGATTCTTAAGAAAGCCCATTATGCTAAGTATAATGTGCATCCAGGTGCAACAAAGATGTATCATGACATTAAGAATTCCTATTGGTAGAATGGAATGAAAAAGGATGTGGCTGAGTTTGTGGCAAGGTGTTTAACTTGCCAACAAGTGAAATTTGAGCAGCAGAAACCTTCGGGTATACTACAACAACTGCCTTTACTAGAATGGAAATGGGAGAGGATAACCAAGGACTTTGTTGTGGGGTTGCCAAGGACTTCAAGTGGACATGACTCAATATGGGTAATTGTGGACTGATTGACAAAGTCAGCTCACTTTCTGCCAGTCAAGACAACCTATACAGCTTCACAATATACACATATTTATGTTGATGAAATAGTGAGACTTTATGGAATACCAGTTTCCATCATATCCGATCGAGGTACCCAATTCACTTCAAGATTTTGACAGAAATTGCAAGAGTCTTTGGGCACTCGACTTGATTTCAGTACCGCTTTTCATCCTCAAATAGATGGGCAGTCTGAGAGAACTATCCAAACTCTAGAAGATATGCTAAGGATGTGTATTTTGAATTTTGGAGGAAATTGAGATAAACACTTGCCATTGATAGAGTTTGCCTACAACAACAGTTATCACTCAACTATTCAGATGTCTCCCTATGAAGCTTTGTATGGTAGGAGGTATAGGTCTCCTTTGTGTTGGAATGAAGTGGGAGAGAAGCATATGGAAGGGCCTGAATTTATTCAGTATATGGCAGAGAAGGTTCCACTCATACAGGAAAGATTAAAGACAACTTTCAGTCAGTAAAAGAGTTATACAGACCTAAGGAGGAAAGACCTTCAGTTTGTGGTTGGAGACTTAGTGTTCTTAAAAGTCTCACCTATAAAGGGAGTCTTAAGATTTGGCAAGAAAGGCAAGTTATCTATAAGGTATATTAGACCATTTGAGATCTTGGATAAAGTTAGAAAGGTTTCATATAGGTTAGCCTTGCCACCGAATTTGGACAGTATGTATCCAGTTTTTCATGTGTCAATGCTTCAAAAATATGTGGCAGATTCTTCTCATGTATTGCAAGCTCAAGCAGTAGATCTTCAGCAAGATTTGATTTATGAAGAGGTTCCTATGGCAATTGTTGATAAGTTGGTCAAAAAGCTAAGGAACAAAGAAATAGAAATGATTAAGGTCTTATGGAAGAATCAAGTAATGGAAGAGTGCACTTGGGAAAGTGAGCTAGCTATGCGAGCTAGATATCCCCACCTGTTTCAAGATTAAGTCAATTCTTAAATTCAAGGACGAATTTAATTAAGGGGGGAAGAATGTAATACCTGTGTAATTTTTTTTTTTATTATTTTTTTTTTGTTATGAATGTTTGTTGTGACCAGATTGATATTTTGAAATCTTAGAAATTGTGTTGGGTAAGATTTCGGTGAGTCAGTATTGTGATTTCACAAAATATGTGGATAAGTGTGTGTGTGTGTGTATGTGTATATATATTTTAGATTTATATTTTTTCTTAAGTTTGTCGGCAGTTATAGAATTGAGGAGAATGGAAATTGTAGCTCTATTGCGAGATGTTCTAGTGCGAGTTGGCAAGGAGGTTTCCCAGCTCGGCAGAACATGTAGTGCGATTTGGCGAAGTGGCCTTTGCCGAGGTGGCATTTGGCGAAGAGGATTTGGCAAAGAGGCCTTTGCAGGGGTGGCATTTGGCGAAGAGGATTTGGCGAGGAGGCCTTTGCAGGGGTGGCATTTGGCGAAGAGGATTTGGCGAGGAGGCCTTTGCCGAGGTGGCATTTGGCGAAGAGGATTAGGCGAAGTGGCATTTAGCGAAGAGGATTAGGTGAAGTAGCATTTGGCGTAGAGGATTAGGCAAAGAGGATTTGGCAAAGAGGATTTAGCAAAGAGGATTAGGCGAAGTGGCATTTGGCGAAGAGGATTTGGCAAAGTGGCAATTGGCGAAGAGGCTTTTGCCGATGTGGCATTTGGCGAAGAGGATTTGCTGAGGTGGCATTTGGCGAAGAGGATTCAGTGGAGTGACCTTTATCGAGGTGGCATTTGGCGAAGTGGGAATTCAGTGAAGTGGGATTGTTGAAGTGGCAAAGTGGAGTTTAGCGAGGCAGTGGCCTATTTAATGGAGATGCAGTAGCTTTTCTTTTCACGATAATTTCTTTCTTTTCTTCTTTCTTCTTCATTTCTTCCCCAATCAGTTTCATTTGTTTTCTAATGCATTAAATCATTATATTCTCTTATTTAAGAAGGCTTCAGTCATCATTCCAAAGTTAAGATTTTTCAAGGACTTATTTTTGGGGAAATAAAGTAATTTTCTCTAACCTTCTTTTTCTTTTAGATTATGATTTTTGGTAGTTAGAATAATTATTATGAGTTATATAGAATCTATTATGAGCAATTAAGACTATTAATTGTGGTTGAGGTGGAAGATACAAGAATCTATGAAAATGGATGAATAGTAATATGAATAGTGGCTGCATTCATAATTTCAAATTTTCTTAAGAGATAAATTAAATTGATGTTAGGGATCAATAATAGAGACTATAAGATGGTTAAAGTTTTAAGGAATCATGTTATGCATTATTAATTGAGAAAACCCTAATTTATAAAATTTGGGGATTTGTTTAGGTTTGAACAGTTCGAGGATTTGATGAGGCTAGTTAATTAATCAAGTGTTGATCTGTATTGTGGAAAGTATTACTAAGAGGTAAGCTATGAAGTACATAAATGTAAATTTCTCCTTATGAGATAAATTATTAAATATTCATGTATATGCTTTGTGATATGAATCCTTTATTGGATTACCTTCTTCATGTAAACACTTAATGTATAAAATGACTTGGTTATCTTCTTGAACCAAGATCATGAACAAAGCCTTTGATATGTATGATATATGGTCTCTTAACCAAAGCTGAATTTTTGTGAACCTCTAATTATGATAACCTATGATATGCATAAGTATAGAACGCTTTTTCCAATGAGAGTAAATTCATTGGTCCATATGCACAATGGGAGCCTAGCTGATAGGGTTTTTATCAGTGTTCCACCTAGAGGGGGCCATGAGCTCTAGGCATATGCCCGCATAAGCATATGTGTACGTTGAGGTAGCAAGGCTACTGATATATATGACATGATATCAGTTCTATCTTATATGTGATTTGATAATGTCATCCTTTGCAGGTATTCTTTTGTTCTAAATGAGAACCACAATTTGATTTATGAAATGATTTTGATAGTGCTATTTGTTGTAAGCACTCATATTTTGTTCAAGTATAAGCTTATGATCCCTTTATGCCGTCTATGTATATGTATGTATAAATATATTCATGATTTGACACTCAGATTCTTGATTTACTTAACTCATTATGTAGTTCATATCTTATTGAGTTGAAGGCTCATTCCTCTTCTGCGGATTTCAGGTGCTCGTGTAGCTCGAGAGAGAGTTACTTCAGAGGATAGGACTTCTTGATTTCTTCTTCCCAAGAAGCTTGGATGCAATTATGCTGAATATTATTTTGTTATATATATATATAAATTGTCTATGGGGAAGTACTATCTGAGAGCTCCGTAAATAGATATGAATAGATGATTTTGTTGCCATGGATGACATTTGTAGTTTCTCCCTTGTTCTATATTGATATTAGAATTGTTGTCTTTTGTTCGGTAGGGAACAGGTAGAGATGTTATGATTAAAGATGATAAATTATAAGATATGATGTTTGCATTCAATAAGTGTATGCTATTATGTACGAGATAGGTTTAGTTAAGTATTCTACGAGTTTATGGTGGCCTTATGCCTACCCTTGCCCTAAGATCGTCGCACCGGTGGTGTTGGGTTGTGACACATCCAAATCATTGATGCAATCCCTTGGTTGCATCCTTGTCTATCATAATTGAACCTTTAAGACTCTAATTTTCGCCTCCATTCTTGCCTTGTGAGCAGCTGTACGAGCTACCATGGGAGTTTTTATCAATACCACCATTTTCTGCAACCTATCATAGAAAAATGTGGAAAATCAATAATATTATACACATATTTTACAATAATATTGACCAAGAAACACATTCTTGTAACCTAATATAAGCACATATATTATAAAAAATAATTTTATAATTTTTCATAATTTTTTGTACTCAAAAAATATTTTTCTCGAATTTTTACAAAAATTTTAACATTTTTAATCAAATAAAAATGGCAATAAATTAAGAAAAATATTTTATGATCCTCAAAAAAATAATTTAAAATTCACTAATAATTTTAAAAAATTATTTGGAGTGAAATTGTGTAAAAAGGGCGAAAAAATGAGATTTAGAAGTGGGCCAAGGGGCCCTGAGAAATTGGCCAACACGGCGCCGCCACAATGCATAGCATAATTAGACTATCAATTGCACTAACATAGTCTAATTGACTGACAAATCTTCCATTTGTTAGAAATATCAAATGGCGTATTAACTTCTTTAACACCCTAGTAATTAAATTTTGAAAGAACCTTGTCAATATAGTGAGGTTGACACAAAGCAAATCCTCTCCCCCAACTATATTTCTTACTTTTGATTCCTAAGATAGTATCAAGCTCTCATAAATCCTTCATTTTAAATTGAGATGTTAAATACTTCTTAGTATCATTAACTTCTTACATACAATTAGTTCCTATGGTTAGCATATCATCAACAATAAGACACACTATTACACCATAATCCTTTGTGAATTTAGAATATATACATTTATCTGCTCTTTGGTGTTTAAAACCATGTAATAATATTATATTATCAAAATTTTTATGCCACTGTTTATGAGTTTGCTTTAATCTATACAAAGACATTACTAATTTGTAAACTTTATTTTTATTACTAGGGAGCACAAAACTTTTAAGTTTCTCCATATATACTTCTTCATCAAGGTCACCATTTGAGAATATTGTTTTTACATCCATTTGATGAATGTGTAAATTATAGATAGATGCTAATGCAAACAACACTCTTATTGAAGTAATCAAAACCCCCCACTATATTAATTACTTTTAATTCGTGATGATTCTAATATCCTTAAAGTAAAGATATTGGATCTCCTTGGAAAGGCTTGAACTTGATTGGGACTCCTTGAAACTGCAAGACAAGGAAACAAGCATCAAAGGAGCTAACTTTTGACTTGGAAAAGTCTCATTTATGCCTAAAGTCAATGGCTGGAAATGAATGCTCTCAAGAGAAAAGATGATATGCCTTTAGAAAGTATATTTTATGAAAGGAGGTTTATAAGTTGTAGAGGTTCGAATATGACAAGTTATGGGTTGTGTTTCCACTTTATACAAATTATTGCTACTTCCATATCAACTAATTTGACATATACCTTCATTTCACTAGTGGACAATGTTTGATCATTCAAACAACACCCTTATTAAAGTAATCCATGTCACATAAGCATATGTATTAAAGTAATCTACTTCTTCCTTTTGTCTAAAACCCTTTGCAACTAGTCTTAATTTGAAAGTTTGTAGAGAACCATCAATATTATATTTTTCTTCTAAAACCCATTTATACCTAATAGGTTTATAAATAGGAGTTAAATAAACCAATACCCATATCCTATTTGAGAAGACAGAATCCATTTCATCATTTATTGCTTCTTTCCAAAAACAGAATCCTTTGAAGCCATTGTTTCATTATAAGTTTTAAGATCCTTTTCCAAACTTAAAACAATGGATATCTTATTTAATACCTAATTTTTACTACTCCCTTCAACCAAGAAAACTAATGCTTGTGAAGAAATGAAATTGAAACCTAGATTCTTCTATTTTTGTACTCTTTGACTTCTTTTGGGTTCAATAGGAGATTTGATTAATTTCCTTTTATTATTTGAAGAAGAACTAGAGTTCATGTTAGTATCTTGTGATAATACATGATTAATACTCTCTCTATTTGATTGTGGATTAACATTTGAATCACCAAGAAAATTTGTTTCTAGGAACTCGATATCTCTAGATTCTATAATAACGTTAGAATCTAAATCCAACAATCTATATGCTTTTGAATTTTCAGCATATCCCATAAAGTTACTTTTAAGAGCTCTAGGTCCTAATTTAGTTCTTTTAGGATCAAGAACTCTATATGTTAGAACTTCTTATTTAATTATGTGTAAATATCTTTTTGTAAATATCTTTTTTGCAAGGATATACATAATAGGTAACTACGATATATCGATATACTTCGAACATAATTTTTTTCCTATTTTATTTCCTAAATCTAAGGTATAATTGTGTATATATTAACTCCTATTGGAGAAGAATAATATAAGTTGAAATATTCACTTCAACTTAAATTCTTCATGGAATCAAAGTAAGTATTCTCTTGAAATGAATCCTCTTAGCAAGTACTCCACTAGATTTAAAACTAATACCTTTTGTATTTATGCATTGTGATTACCAAGTGGCAATTGTTATTGCAAAAGATAAAATCTTCAATGGTAAAAATAGATATATTAAAAGATGATATTATTAAACAATTATTGAAAGATGAAATTATATTCATTGATGATGTGAAGTAAGAAGTGAATTTGGCCGATCCTTTGGCTAAATTTTTGGGAAAAAAGTTAATAAATAAAATATTGAGGGGAATGAGAGTTAAGCCAACTTAAGATATTAATAGTGATAGTAATTCAACCTTTGTGATTAGACATCCTGTAAATAAAGTTCATATGGGTAATAACAAGTCACTTGTCAATCATATTAGCACAATAAATTTTATTCCTTCTTATGGTATGAGTAATGCTAGATTGAAATAAATGAGAGGATGAGATAAAAGCTCTTAATGAATTTCATATCCCTTATGGGTAGTATATTTGATTGCAAAATATACTTGATGAAATCACCTATATGAGTGTAGAGTGAGACTGCTCCTATGAGACTGTGGCAAAATTTCTAGAGCACTCATGAATTACTAGGCATGCGTATGGCCTACTAGTGCAATATCGTGTAGGACAATAAAAATTATTGTCACACCCCAAAACCAAAAGTGTGATGGTCCTAGGCAAAGGTAGGCTTAAGGCCACCATAAACCCATAGAAACCAAACTTGGATCATCAATCATCAATAAGGAACAAGGACTACCAATACGCTCATTCATATCTCAATCTAAAACAATTCAATCTATGAAGCCACTATGATTAATATTCCAAAATAATACAAAATATCAAATGATTATCGAATTAATACATTAGCTTCTTAGAGAGGAAAAATAAACAAGAAGCACCGTCTATCCACTCAACAGGTTCTCTAGCACATGAAATCCACAATAGAAGAAAAGGAATGAGTCGAAAACTCAATAAGTTATGGAGATACAATAATACTCAGGGTTTTACAATGATTGATCACAGAATAGGTTGAATATATATATAT
>CANXYC012268377.1:0-14043 GCA_948193065.1 Aleurites moluccanus
ATTTATAGTTACATTTGTGGTGAAAGTGGAAATAGTAGTGAAAGCGAGAGTTCCAGTCTAAGAACTAGCACGACTAGTAGCGATTTAACTATAAGAGAAAGTTCTAATGATCTCGATATAACTCAAAAATACACGCATTTATGGGTTCAATGTGAAAATTGTTATGGGACCCAGCTCACGTACCGCTTTAATGGGCGAACAGCCCAACCCTTGGAACATACTACAGCCCCAGGTGGCGAAGAGCCGACATCGAGGTGCCAAACCTTCCCATCGATGTGAGCTCTTGGGGAAGATCAGCCTGTTATTCCTAGAATAACTTTTATCCGTTGAGTGACGGCCCTTCCACTCGGCACTGTCGGATCATTAAGGCCGACTTTCCCTGTAATGTCATTAATAAGGATTTTTAAGTCAAAATATTAAAT
Organism: Aleurites moluccanus; assembly: GCA_948193065.1. Classification (NCBI taxonomy): domain Eukaryota; kingdom Viridiplantae; phylum Streptophyta; class Magnoliopsida; order Malpighiales; family Euphorbiaceae; genus Aleurites; species Aleurites moluccanus. The sequence continues at coordinate 423 of CANXYC012268377.1, forward strand.
AATTAACAATAAATATTATTTGTGAGTTTAACTAACTATTTTTGCTTGATTAACGGTTTTTTATTGATAAATTGGACGGAAAGAAGGATTGAAAGTTATAATGAAATAAAAAATGAAGAATTTAATAATTACTTTTTAAAAATATTGAAATCCAATTACTATTTTTATTAAAATTAAAAAATTAAATAAATTTCATTAAATTTCCTAAATTAAATAATATTTTACCTAAAACATTTTATTAAGAAAATTGTATTAAGAAACCACAATACACAAATTGCATAGTTCCTGTATTACGCACATCACCACAATATTTAGGCCATTGTTACCCCCACCATTTATATTCTCATTATGTCATGGCAGGCACTATTATTTATATCACTGTCACGCTATGACTATTAGTCCCACCGCTGTTACTGTTGCTAACATTATAATCATCACCACCGGGATAAATGATATTAAAGTTATCAGATTTTGATATTTTCTGAATTGGGATACAAATGAAAAAAAAATTAATGAATGACTGGAGTAATAAATTATGTCACTTTCAAACTTTAATAAAATTTTAACTTAAATATGATCAGTAATTTCTGATTAAAACAGTTAAAAATTTATATATTCGTTGGCCAAAAATTTTTCTTTAGTGTTTATATTAAAAAATTATTCAAATTTAATAATTTTTAATATCATTTATTCAAAAAAGTTGGAATTTTTTTAAGAAGTTAAATTATTTATATTACTACAATATATTTAAGAATACAATAAATAAAGAACATCAAATATAACAGTGATAATACGTTAGATTAATTCATATATATACATTATACAACAAGTTGTTAGGTTCCACACTTTACATAAGATTATTTTTTTTTATCTTATTATAGTATGCCAATTAAATTTTATTTGGTCATTTATTAGGATAATTTTTTTATTCCTTTATTTGACCCTTTTTATGATAAGTAATTCGTTTAGAGCATGATGTACATAACCAATTTAATTGAATTGATCCCTAATTGAATTCATATTAATTTGACATTCAATTTGATATAATAATTTCAAATTATCAATTACATAATTAATGTTAATTTGATTATCAAATTTACTGATGAGATAAAAAAAATTCGAACATTATCTAAGCTTCAAAACTTATATAATGATATGATTTGTTCAAAGTTTTCTCTATATATGTTCTAAAAAAAAAAATATTATTGTGGAGTGAGATAAAATATAGTATCTTTTTGTATAATATTAAAATCCTTTTAAAATCATTATATTTATAATATTATAGTAGTCCAACATGAAATATTTTAAAATCTTTTACCTCGTCTGTTTAAACTTCTAAAAGAGAGTTTAAGGGTTTTAATAATTTATATAAAAAAATATTTATGTAAATGATTTTACATCTCACTAATTTTTTTTTTTGTTGATTATTAAAAAAATAACAATAAAACCCTCATTTAAATTACCAATCACCGACCTCTTCATTAAATTAAAAGTTAAATCAATCGAAATTTTTTATTCTATTTAATATTTCATTTCATATCTCATGCATTTTTTTATATCATATTATTTTTTTTAATTATTTTAGTAGTTAATAATTTTTCATTAATAATATGACGTATAAAAATATATATGAGATATGAAATGAAATATTAAATGAATTAGAAAATTCGAATTAAAATTAAATTAGTAAATAGGTGAAATGAAATAAATTTGCATACCCCATTGATGAAACTAGAATTCAATTCTCAACCTTCCTCTCATTGAAATGCATGCAAAGCATTTAGTGAGTTACCTACAAATTAATTAGCCTCTCTAAATCAAGGATATAGAGTCCTCTCTTCTCTATTGTTTATTAATTTCCTTTAAATAGCAGAGGAGCATTGAAATGCAATTGACATGTTCAGGCCATGAGCAATCAAATTCCACCAAAGACTTTAGGGGGTAGCCAATAAACAACATTATTTTTGTTTAGCAGTAAAATGATATTACTGACTAATTTCAATAAATATTATTAAATTTAGCTCTTAATTTAGTCAAGTTTATACCTTTTGAAGCAATCTTTACTTATAATAATTATTATTTTTTGGACTAGCTTTTTCATTATTATTATTTTTTGCACGAAAAAAAGAAAAGAAAAATAAGAGAGTTTGAATTGTGGTGTTTATAGCCAACCCCACCTTTAAATTCCATTGCATTTCTCAATGACAACCTTCTATGGTCCCATTAAAATTAACTTAAAGCCACCATACGTGAGACTTTTTTTTTTCCCCAATGTTCTACCAAACACAAGTGGACAATGTATATCCCCGCCTAATTAATTCTTGGTTTTCTTTTTCTTTCTCTCTTCTTTTAAACTGTAAAATCTGAAGCAATTATCTATATTTTTTTTTTATATACATATATAAATATAATATTATTTTATAAACATGAATTATCTGCTCTGATCCGTCTCATGTATTTTCATTTTTAAATGAATTGAATTTAAATTTTATAAAATCGAATTTAAACTCGATCCTTTGTCATCTCTATGTAAATAAAAATGGGAGAGATACTCTTCTTTTTATAACTCAGAAAATGAAATGATATATACATATATGTGTATCACATCTAATAGTCTGAATTTAATGCATTGTATTATATTTTTTACTATTTATTTGATTTTTGTTTAGTACAAAAAAATATATCATTGAATTTATTATATTAAATGTTATTAAATAATAATTTTTAAAAATTTTTACAAAAATTTTTAAATTTTTAAAATGTGATACATAAGAGATTATTGTGCAAAAATATACAGCAATCCCCTCAATCCATGTAATATATTTTTTTTTACTATTTTTTTTTATTTTTTTAGCATAAAAAAATATCATTGAATTCATTATATCAAATATTATCAAAGTATAATTTTTAAAAATTTTTATAAAAATTTTTAGATTTTCAAAATATGACACGTTGGCACAGTAGTCCCTGCAATTCAATATATGAAATAAAGTCAATTTTATGAAAAAACAAATTCGCTCTAGATTTCCTTTTAGAAAGAAATAACATGACGATGGATTTTTAATTAATTGTAAAACAAAAAAAATTGAAAAAAATATTTTCTAATTCTAAAATTTAATATAAATAATAATTAATTCATAATTTTATTTAAATAATGAAATCTAGAAAGGAATGATAGAAAAAGAGAGATATGAAGGGTAGGTGAAGAGATAAAAAAAAAAGCAAAAAAATAAAAGAAAATATTATTTTATTTTCATTATGAATATAATATTATTTTTATTTCAATTATGATTAATTTCTGTTTCTTTTGAATACAATTGCAATTAAATTTAAAAATTAAAATTAAAATAAAATAATAAAATATTTTGGACAAAATTAAAGAAAAAGCACAAAATTTAATTTTTTATCACAAAATTTAAAATTTTTTTATCATCAAGCCATAAATATTGTACATAACTGATAAAACTAAAATTACAAAAAACAAAAAGAAATCATTTTTATTTTTTATTGAACCTAGCTAAATTAAACTTATGCGTTTGGTGTGCATGTGCAACATTCACTCATCTGGGCAAGTGAACATATGCATCAAACTCGCAAATAACAATTCGACTCAATTTAATTTAATTTTAATCTAAAAAATAATTATCGATTATATTCAAATTATTTATTTTTATTGTAAATAATTTTGATCCATATTTATTAATAATTATAATATTTTTAAATTATATTATATATATCTAAATTTTATATTTAATTTAGTAAAATATTCTAAATATTTGAATTTAATTTATTAAATTAAAGTACTCACAATTGAATTCATAAATTATTGTTTAAATATAGTCCACTCTTAGATTAATGGAATTAAGTTTTGTCATATTTAAATTCAGCTTGACATACCGTTCCAAATATTTAAATCCAAAGTTCACCATATTAAATTGAATATATTATGAGTTAATTCCAAAACATTAATTCATAATTTTAAATACCTTGATTCATTTGTACTCTTGTTAAGCAATTTTATTTTTTATTTATATTTATTGTTTTGGGGTAAATGAGTGACTTTATTTTATGTGGGGTGAATATTTAAAGGTTAATTACTATTTCTCTCTGTAAAATAGCCCAATAAATTAAGTCCTCTAACTTTTTAAAAATATATTAACTCACCCTTGAATAATGTCCCGTTATATTAGTATATCCTTTTGTATAATTTTATCAATAGTCAATCATAAAATGATAAATAAGAATTATAAAAAGATAAAAATGTTATTATTCTTTATTTTTAATTAATTACATTATATTTTTGTTTTAAAAAATATTTTTTAAGGTTAAAAAATTTATTTTTATATTTTTTGATAAATTTGAAAATAAAAAATAAATAAAAATATTTTTTATTTTTTATTTTTAAAAAATAATTTAACAAAAAATTAAATTATTTATTCTTAAATTTTTTAATATAAATAAAAAATTTTATTTTCATATTTTTAATAAATTTAAAAATAAAAAATAAAAATATTTTTAAAAAAATATCTAATAACTATCTTATATTAATAGTTATTACTATTCAAATAAATTTAATACGGATGTCAGCATAAAAAAAAATTCTAAACACATACTAAAAGTTGTTCATATTATTATATAATTCATTGAAAGACTGAATGAGAATATAAGAACTATGCATTATCTAATTCGTCAAAAGAATTAAAAATATATATAGAAATTTGCAATGTTTTTAAAATCGAATTGATTAAAGAATTGGTAAAAATAAAGGATAAGAGAGTTAAAAATTCTACCGGAATCGAACTGATTAAATTAAAAAAAAATTCGATATATATATAATTTGACATTTATTATATATAAAGAACATAAATATAATTTAATATTTATAATTTTTGACCAAAAATAAAAAAAATTAAATTTTTTTTTGACTCGCTCAAACTGGAAAAACTAACCCAATTTGATCAGTTTTTTAACCGGTTATTTTTAGGACTGACCAAACCAATCCTTAATTTAGTTTTTAATTTTTTTAATTAAACCAGCCGGTTCGGTCCGGTTTCAATAACCATGCTAATTTGGTGTCTCAAATCTATTGATGTTGTCTCAAATTACTGAGATATCCAATAACAAGGCCACAACCAAATTGCCATTTATCCTTCTAGATTTCCCAATTAATGCACTCTGGAGGTGGCAGATAGGTACCAAGTTAACATTTTTATTTTTAACATTTAAAAATGAGAAACTCAAATCTAAATCTTTTATCAGATTAAGAAATATACTACCACTAGACTTTGTCTATCCTCATGAAGTTAACTTGTTTCGGGCATTACATCAACATGTGATTAGTGTTAGAATAATGAATTTTCTTTCAATTATATGAGTCGGTTTGGTGCCAAATTATGAGATGTTGGAAGGAAAAATTAAAAACTAATTAATCGTATCATAATTGGTGATAAAAGATCGATGGCAAATAATTAGCAGATGGGGTTGAATTCCTGTTGAAACGTTCAAAAGATAAATTTGGTAATGAATGATTTTGATTTTAATTGGGTTTGGAATATGAACACGTTCAGTTTTTATAAAGAGACTGCTAACTACTTAATATAATTGCATTATGAATCATTAAATTCTGTTGGGGGGTTCATAGGGTGGGTGCGGTTTATAACTTATAATTTATGGTTTGCTGTATTCAATAAATTAAGAATGTTATAGAGAGAGAGAGAGATTTTAATTGCATGTGAAATTAACTCACCATACCTCAAAACTTTTATGACCACGATATCAATTTTACTACTTTAATTCTACCTTTACCCTATCAAATAATTCAATAATTCTTGAACCAGATAATAAACATAATCATGTAAATTTCCTATATTGACCAATATATTTGGTCGTATGACTAACAGCTCAGTAATCAAACACTTGTATGATAATAAAAGATGTTAGAAATTCAAACTCGAATAATCTTTTCAATGCCAATTCGATGCCAAATGCACTAACAATTTTGCGATCTTGCATAGCTATATCGTAATGCAGATGTTAAAGAATTCGAATCTCTGTTCTTCCTTTCCTTGAACCAAAAAATTAAAATAAGAAATAAATAAATAAAATTTAAGTTGGAGATTTAGTTTAAAACTGTGCTCTAGAGTTTGAGATCTCCAGTTACCGACAATAAAAATGAAATGAAGTGTGGGACATATCGGTAAGGTCAATAGAGAAGATGGTTCTGACAATAAATGGACTCATCCAATCTTAAAGTAAATGGATAGATACATTAAATCAGTAATACAGTCATCCAAACAACAGACCAAAAACCCCTCACAAATAATATATGCAGAAGACATATCAAAGCAATTGTACCAACAATGCATGTTCTGCTAATAAATATCCAACCTTATGAAGGAACGAAAGGGAAAGAAAAGCTAAGGCAAATATAGCTACAAACTGATAATCACAATAAAGCGAGTCGCTGTGACCTGAAGGCTATCCAAATATAGCAACAAGATTAATAGTCATACTAACTAAATGCACCTGCACTTAGTAATAAATTGACAGTCGACGAGAAGTTATACCGGTAGGTCCAGTCACAAGCTAACAATAATTCTTTGTATGGTTATCATAGAAGCTAGTAAATGAAACGAAATTCTTTATATCTCACAAACCACAAATGCATATGCAAATATGAAATTAATGGTTGGAATGAAGGTTGTTTATGAGTCATATTTTGAAGTTGTGAAAAAGAGTTACAAAATATCGCTTATGTATTGTTACATTTATCTCTACCAACCAATTCAGGTTTATGTAAAGTCGATCAACTATGCATGCAATCTTTCTCATTAGAAGCTTAATGGAGAAATGCAGAGATTGGAAAAAAGACTTGCACATAGTTTTCATTCATTTGAAAAAGGTTTATGATAGAGTCTCAAAAGAGTAGTTTATGACAGAATTTTAAAAAAAGTTTTATAGTGAGTGTTAGAACGTAAGGGGATATCGATTAGACATATACAAGTATTAAAGGACATGACATACATAAGTATTGAAGGACATGTATGAATAAGCGATTACTAGTGTACACATAATTAGAGGAAACTTATAAGACTTTTCTATCTTAGTTGTGTTGTATCAAGGGTCCGTAATGAGACCTTACGTCTTTGTTTTAGTTATATATGAATAAAAAATCTCTTAGTGCATGATGTTTGTAGAAAATATTAATGCGAACCACAAAGACCTACTTTGAGACCCTATAATCTTTATGCTTGAAAGTGACATTTTAGAAAGCCAAATTAGATTCAAAATAAGAAAATCTTGACTCGTTGACGATATAACGGATGAATGCCATAAAGTGATTAGTTTTGATAAGTTCTAACGATTCTAGTAAAAAATCAAAATTGAGAAAATAATCTCACCTGTCTTTATTTTGCAAAACAGAAATTATTAAAATACAAAGTTAGCTAACTATTTATAGAGACTTAGCATAGAAAACCCTAATTTTAGCTTCTTACATAAGAAAAAGTTTTCTAATAAAAAAAATAACTATTTAAATTCATTTTGGGCATTAAGTCAACACAAAATAGACTAAAAACTCACTAATACATTTGATTTTAATATAATTAGACAACCCTTATATATAACATATTAAAATTAAATAAATAAAGATAGTTCAATTCAAATAAAGGTCCATTAGTCATGCACATGTTAAACAACTCAAATAGATGATTTCTAAGTCAAATAACCCCTTATTTGCTCATTTAAATGTTCTCAATAACTTATGTTTAATGCTTTGACCTAAATAAGATTAATCAAAACTTGATATACACAAGACCCTACCTAGGGTCATATACTATGTTGTAGATGAGATGAGAGAGAGTCAATAGAAAATTAGAGTTGTTAAGGAGCATTGGAGTCCAAGAGTTTCAGATTAAGTAGAATCAAAATGGAATACCTGCATTGTAAGTCTAGTGAAAGCCAAAATAAAGATAATGATGGAGTTAGTTTAAATGGAGTGGAATTGTCTCAAAACACCCATTTTAAATATTCAAGCTCAATCCTTCAAGAGATAGAGATTGTGAGGAGTTTGTTAGCCATATAACAAAAGTTGGGTGGTTAAAATGAAGGCTTACCACATGAGTACTATATGACTGAAAGATTTCTAATAAATTGAAAAGAAAATTCTACCTTACTGCTATTTGACTAGTTATATTATATGATAATGAATTTTAGACAATGAAAGAATATCGTTTATCGTAGATGATTATAGTCAAAATGAGGATGTTAAAATGGATATATGGTCATACTAGAACAAACAAATATGTAATGAAAGCATTAGAGATGAAGTTAAAGTCATATTAATTTAGAATAAGATGAGAGAATGAAGATTAAGATGGTTCGAATACATAAAGCAGAGACCTGGCTAGGAAGGTATAGCATATCATGATAGAAGAGATAAAGAAATGAAATGGTAAATTTAAACTAACTTGGAGGAAATAATTACAATATGATTTAGAGATATTATAATTATCAAAATACGTCACCCAAAACCATTTAGAGTGAAAACAAAGAATTCACATAATCGACTCATATTTTCTCCAAATTATCAAATCCTCCAAATTATTAACTATTCTAGGTATATAATTCATAAAAATAAAATTAAAATATGAAATTTATCCAATTAATGAGATAAATCTCTATTAAACCTCTATTGATGAAGCTTTCTCTTCCTTTAGTTTTAAAACACCTTATTAACTTCAAATCACTTAATATAACTTGGAAAGGGATCTTAATTTTATAGGGTTGGAGATTTGAGTTTTATAACTTGTGAAAATGGAGGATGAATTTAAGACCTTATTTGGATTGAGAGAATTTAGATGAGAGATATCATAAAATCCATGGATTGTGTTAAAATTCACCATTTAGTTAATAGTTAAAATCCATAAAATTTATGAATTCCATCATTAACCTAAATCCTTTATTTTTGAAGGTTTTCAATTCCACCTAAGAGGTAGGATTTGACAAAATCCACCTTTTATTTGTTTGAGGAAATTAATTAATTTTTTAAATATTCCAAAACTACTCTCTACCATATTGATTGACGATTCTAACAATTTTCAACTTGAAACAATTTCTAAGAGAAGTTATAAAATCCAAATCATTACTTGCATTACTTCCCAAATTATTTCAATGAAATCTTATTCTCCACAGATTTTTCAAATTTCTTATAGTCAATGAAACTTGCCCAACAAAATTACTCCAATCAAGATTAATTATTTTAAACTCAGAAACATTGAATAAATAATTTGGGATTTAACCCAAAAAAAATATTTGTTGCCAATGTCAAAAAAAATTCAAGATTTGATAGAGTAAAACCTATATTTTCCAACAAATTCCTATTAAGCTGATTATGAGTAACTTGAACCTTAATTAATGATGAGATATTAAAAATAGATAAATAGATATTACCAGATAGTTGATTAATTCTAATAGTAAAAGTAATTAAGCTTGTTAATCTTCTCATATCATCATAGCAAGTTAGTAATTTACTTAAAAATCCATGGAATTTAATTATTTAACCAAATATGAATATATGATAATGCAAACAATAAATTCAAGAATTTTATTTTAATACCAAACAATGAAATTTATTCATTCCATTGATTTCACATTTCATGATTTCTAATTCCAAAGATTTGAACAAATTCCATGAATTTTAAATATTGTCAATCCAAATGAGACCTAAAAATATTTATTAAGAAATAGGGGAATGATATTCGGCTACCAAGTGAAGAAAATGGGAAAGATGAAAGAAATTTCTAGTTTTTAGTTTATTAAAAATATCTTAGTGATGTGAGTCCCCGTGAATCTCACTATTTTTATGCATTTTCAATTTTACCTTTACTTAATTTCTATTATATCATTTTTAGTTTCTATATTATTTTACTATTCATATTAATTCACACATTCTACTACATTAATAATTCCATATTTATCCTAAATTTATTTTATTTAGGTTATTTAGATATTTAATTTAAAATATACTAAGCTTATTTTTTAAATTAAATTATTAAAATCTAATAATATATTAAATTCTTATATTTTTTATTTACTTATGCTATTGAAGTTTTCCTAAAATACTTCTTGAATTTTGAAATATGATAATCTTAAAGTATAGAAAATTTAAGACTACCGTATACATGTAAAACCTTTACTTCCCTTTAACAATTAATTTCAAACTTTCATATTCATTATCATTCAATTTTTATCATCAATAACTGATTGATTATAAGACACCCATATTATCAAACATGTATACATATATGTATCTTGTTTACAAAATTTATACAAGTATATCAACATCACTATAGTTCATAATTTTTGTTACATACATAATTCCAAATACACAAATTACTCTAAATCATTAGACATGGAGCAACTAAAGTTTATGAGATGACTCCAAAAAGGAAAGATTTTTAATTTGATAAGTAAGGTTCCATTTTGAAGAAAAAGAAAACTTTTGAAACCACTTCTATTTACTTTAAACTTGAGAAATATTAAACCACTAAAAGGTGAGTATAAAACTCAGCGAATAATAAATATATCACAATACTTGTGATGTTAGGTAATTTATAGTTGGCTCACAAAAATGGCCTCTGATTCATAATGTGATAATGAGTGGAATTATGAATACAATAATTAATAAACAATATGATTAAAGTTATATTGTTTGAATATAAAATCATCATCTAATATTTAATAACTTATGACTCAATTATCAAACTCATCATATAGAGATAAAGAATAGAAAATCGGTCTTGCTACATTTAATATCACATTTAGAATATAGGCCATTTTTAAGTATACTTTTTGGCATAATTATATGTGTGATAATTACATAAGGTTGATTATACCTTATTCCTATGATCTCTTTACTTCCTTCCTAGTCAAGGTCTTTATGAATCATTGTACATAATACCGATGTATTTTATCTTATTACCCCATTGATTGAGCATTTCTGTCACTCATCAATGAAAATCACATAAATATTTATTCCACATTAAATTTAGCAATAAAAATTGATTCATTTTAAATAGTATATAAGCCAGATGCCATTCGGCTTTTTCATGGAATGATCGTAATTAATAGTTCTTAGCTAATCATAAAAGAGTGATTGGTCGAATATGGAAATAGAATGATGAACAAATAATCAAATAAGTCATTCAAAGAAATTTAACTAAAATATGGTGTTATAATGGTTCGACCATTCTAGTGTTTATATGGCTAGTAGTTATTTTGTTTTATTCTTTACGTTACAATGTTCTAGGATTCAATCATTTAAAAATTTTATCAAACACATAGTATATATAGAATTTGTTAATTTAAGAATTTTATCAAATATTTAGTATGTACAAAATTTATTCATTTGAAAATTTTATCAAACACTTTAAATGCATAAGATTTGGTCATTTAGAAATTTTATCAAAACTGATATGCATAAGATTTGGACAACAAAGAAATTCTCAAAGGCATTGTACAAAGCATTCGGCCATCTATACAAAACAACAAAACACAACATTTAAAAGAAATCATGGTTTGACCAACAAAGGAATTCAACATGATTTTACCATTAAGCATTCGACGACTTATAAAGAAATAAACAAGAAATATTAATCATGATTTAGGGTTGAATTACAAGCATAGTAATACATTTGTTGTTCACCTTAACTTTTGGAAATTTAAAATCAAATTCTAGCTCTTATAAAATTCATAAAATTAAAAATATTTAAATACTATTATAATTTCTACTTGGTCAATATATTTTTATATATTATTATTATTATATATATATAAATTATGAATTATTGTATTTAGTCATAATTTTCTATAAAAAAATTAAAAATAAATAATAAATTCAAATTTAAATGATAAAAATTATTAAAAATAATAAAAATAAAAATATTATGGTAAAATAAGTCATTATTTTCTTTCATTTTAAAAGAAAAAAATTAAAGTGTAATATATAATTTACTAAATTATATTACATATATCATGATAAAAAATTATTATAAATATTTATAAATAATAAATCAAAACTATTGCTAATGTTTCAAACGATGTTTTCCTTTAAAATTGACAGAATAAAAGTTGGGAAATTTTTAATTAATTTTTTAAAAATATAGACAAGTTAGCTAATTAAATCTCATAAACAAAATAATATAAATAAATTAAATTAATCCTTGAATTTAGATAAAAAATGATTTTTTATATTTTGAGAAACTAATTAATTTATTTATATATTTTAATTTTGTGAGATTATTTAAACATTTAATATAATTTTACTATTAAATACTTATAAAAAGAAAAAAATACCTTTATTCCAGAGCTTTTTTCTTAAAAATAACAAAAAAAAAATTATCGTTTTATAACAAAATGCATTATAATTACCTATTTATACCAATCGCGCATGTAAGACTCGAGCTGTATTCAGTCAACGAGAAACTAAGACCAATCTCGCATCCAATGTCCGCGCCGCTGACGTAACACATGTAATGCCTGCGCTCTCTGACAGAAAGCTGAGTGCACAACGCCCACAGCGCATGTGGTACAGACACAGCGCAGACGACACCCACGTATAGCACGCAGGCATCACCCACGCTGGAACACTGAGCGCATTCCTTGGCTGCGCTGAGTTTCCTATAAAAACCCTCACCTCTCTCACTCTTTCCTTCCACCCTCAGCTCTCTCACTCTGCTTCCTCCTCTCGTTCTTCCATTTTTTTTAAAATTAATTTAATAGTGCAAGCCTTTTATTTTTGTTTGTTCCAGTTAGCGCTATATCTGTAAGTATTTTTTTTAAAATTAATACCTAAAACTTGTTAATAGTATTTTTATTTAAATCATGATAGTATTAAATTTATTTAATTAAATAATTAAATTTAAAAAATAATTTTTTTTGATGTATTATATTTTTATTGTTAAAATTATTAATTTTATAAAGTTTAGTTAAAATTAATAAATTACACACATAATATTAAATTTGTTAGTGTTGTTTATTTTTTTATCAATTTGTAAATTAATTATTTATAATAATATTTTGTTAAATTTGGACTCTTCAATTTTTCAATTTTCCAGCTGTTTTTCGTTTAACCGCATAATTAGTAACTTACTAATTTTTTTGTACATCATTTTTTTATTTATTTTGTGATTGATTGTCGTTTAAATTTTTTAATATTAACCTAGAAATGTTAAAAAGTTGTTCTGATTTTAGTAATATTATTTTGCATAATATTTTAAGTTAATATTTAGAGTATTTTAATTAAATGTGAAACATTTTAAATTTAATGAATATATTTTTTATTTTGATAAAATATTTTTATTAATAAATTCGTTTTGTAAAGTTTGATAATATTACTAAATTAGTTAATATTTCTAGTATTTTTAGTTAAAATATTAATTAATAGTATTTTTAGTTAAAATCATGATAATATTAAATTTATAAATATTAGGGTTAATTTTTAGCTACATAAAAATATAATATTTTTAGTTAAAATTAATTAATAGCATTTTTAGTTAAAATCATGATAGTGTTAATTTATGAATATTATGGTTAATTTTTAGCTAGATAAAAAATATAATAT
>CANXYC012268677.1:0-16537 GCA_948193065.1 Aleurites moluccanus
CAAGCAACTTGCAACTTTCAATGGGCACATATTCAGAGCCGACCCATTATCAACCAAAACCATAGGGACCCATTATCAACCAAAACCATAGGGACTATCTTCCCTTGGGTCATCACAGTTATATACAGAGCCTGGTTGTGATTTTCTCCTTCTTTTGAAAAATCATGATCAGTGAAAGAGATGGAAGCAACCTTGGTTGAGTCAGTGAGGGAAGCTACCATAGTTTCAAGAGAAATATCAACTGGAGCTTGACATTGATTCAACACTTTGCAAAGAGCTTAGCGATGTGGGAAAGATGACTGGATGAGATTCCAAAAGAAAATATTGTCTTGGGTTTTCTTTAACTGTTTGAGGATAGCATCCTCTTCAGGCTTATTGTTTATTTTTTTCATAAGAGGGTGAACATGCTGGATGGGCTATTATACTGATGAGGTTGGTTGATAGAACCTACCACTTCTTATTATTATTGCATCTATCTCTTCCATAAAATCATTAAGATCCAATACACAGCAAAAATCATTATTTGATCTAATCAAAGAGATTAGATCCATTTCTGTGTCGCAAGAGTGGAGGAAATTGATATTAACTTGATGATTCGGAAGAGGGTTGGTGTTGATGTTAGGTCTTGCTTTTGGTGGAATGATATCGCCACTATCCACCAAGTCCTGGATCTTATGTCTAAGGTTCTTGCACATTTCTATTTTGTGCCCTACAGCCTGATGATATTCACAATATTCACTCATATTCCAGCTTTTGGGCAAAGGATTTGGGGGTGCCCTAGGCTCTAAAGGCTTTACCAAATTTGCCTTTAATGCCTTCTTGTATACCATGACTAATGGCACACCCAGATCAGTAAAAGACCTTCTTTCGAGTCTCATAGGAGGATGGTTGGATATGGCAGCAACTTCCCTACCTTTCTGATTAGCAGAAGTATTGTGGGCATAATGGGTGTTTTTCCTATACCTTGAACCAGAGGATTTTTCCTTGATTTGCCCGTTCTGGATCAAATCCTCTATCTTTGATGCTACGGCAATAAGGGCTTTAAATTCTGGTAGATACTGGGTTTGGAGATGAGTCTGGTAACTTGGAAAGATATTCTTGATGATTATATCAATTTACTCCTGCTTGGTGGGTCTGTTCATCATTTGGGCTGCTTTAGCCCTCCATCTAATGAGAAAAGTGGAGAAGGACTCCCTTTGTTGTTGCTTGGCGGTCTCCAAGTCTCTCCTGGTGATGTCCACCTCAATGTTATAATGATATTGCTTGACGAAAGCATTGCAAATATCATCCCATGTTTTCTTGAAATTGGAGTCCAAGTTAACAAACCATCTCATTGTCTCACTTGTAAGCGACTGTTGGAACAATTGAGCAAGGAGCTCATTGTCCACCCCCAATGGGTTCATAGCCCCTACATACATCTTCAAGTGAGTTTTGGGGCAGGTAGTGCCATCAAACTTATCCATGTTAAGCATTTTGAACTTTGGAAGAACCCTAGCATTTGGGAATAGAGTAAGTGAATCTACATCGATCAGATCCTCATGTTTTTTAATGTTTTTCAGAAGCCTTTCCATAGCTTCAAATTTGTCCATCAATTTCTTAGTTTATGTTGAGTTGGAATTCTCTCCTCCATGAAAAAGATTTGAGGAGAAGGATGGCATAGTGCAACCGGTCAAATTGATAGTCTAGGGTGGAATGGTAGTTTTAGGAGCATTTTCGTTATTCGTCAGATCAATAACAGGGTTTAGTGGAATGGCTGAGGGTGTATTAGGGGCATCAGGTTGGGGGGCACTTGTTCCTTAGCCCATCATGGTTTTCACCTCACTAAGGATGGATTGGCGTTACGTATCAAGGGCATGGCTTAAGGCAACCTGGAAGTTATCCTCTTGCTTCTTGAGTAGATTAGCTAATATTGTTTTTATGGCCTCCATACCGGGTGCTGTGCTTTCCATTTGTACCTTTCAAAATAAACATTCAGAATTAGGTCAAGGTGGTCCAAACAAAACCTAAACAAGGATGGGAGAGTAGGGTTTAAAGATTTTGTGGGTGGTCTAAGGGGTTCAAAGTTTTGGGCTTTAGGTTTGACCATTGACTCATTGGTTTTTAGTCCACAAATGCATGAATGCATGGTTATGCATGGATACATATATGCATGAATAAAATAGGTTTCATGATGACAATTTAACACTATTATGGTTTATGGGCCCTAAGGTCCAAGGTCTTCATTACATTAAGGCTAGGTGGTTTGGTTTAAGGGTACCCGTCACACTAGAGCAGTGATATACCTAACCACATGTGAAACAATAAGTTTCACGTGGGTCCAATAGTACGACTGCTCGTTACACCTCAAAAAGTATTTGAAGATTCGTCGCGGGGTGGATGCTTTTGCTATCTCTCAACATACTCAAAGAGAGTTGTCGGATCGATGCTATTTGTTATCCAGAGTTTGAATTTTGCAACTAGTGATGTAATGATGCATGAAAATCAAGGTTAAACTAAAAGCCAAGTAAAAAGTTATTTTTGAAAAGATTTTCAACCAATTGGTAGTCCTCTTTAACTTTTGAAAAAGTTTATCCCCAGTGGAGTCGCCAGCTGTGAGGCCAAGCCCGAGAACAGTGCATCCAGACCCGCTTTTAAAAAATGTGAATGGGATCGGAATGCTCATTTGGGTGATTTCTCATGGAGGAGATGACCTTAATGCCTTTTATTTGAAAATGATTTTATTTTTGAAGTCACCACCTTAAGTTATTTTTGTTGGAAAAATTTAAGGCAAAAAAAAACCCATTTTGATTCCAATTTTATCCCAAAGGAAAAAGTGCACTAGTCTTTGAAACCAAAGAGGATTCGAGGACTAGGATTTCAGTTGAACTTGGTTTTTAATTTTAACCTTGATTTAAAATGATTTTCATGAGCAATTAAAGAATGACATGTAAGATGCATGAGCAAGTAAATAAATGGATGAACAATTAAAATATAAGTAATCAAGTAAAACAATCAAAGAAAGCAATAAAAGTAAATTATTACACCTCAAAATCTTAAAATAAGGTATATCAACTCCAGCCCTTATGAGTTCTAGATTAATCACACATTCCCCAAAGAATACATTCAATAAATAAAATAAAGTAAATAATCAAAGAAAAAGAGATGGTTTTTATCTTTTTTGGATTTGAAGCTTTTATACAGCTTGCCTGCGTATCCTATCAAATGGGAATCAAAACCCACGCAGTTCTACCTTCTCGTGAAGGAGGGTTGATTTTATGCCCAATTTATCTTGTTTTGATTCTTTATTTTGATGCTTTACCAAAGTAAAGAGGATGAGTTAGGAGACGATACCTTTTCCCTAGCTTTTAGGGATGTTGGCGGACGGAGTGCTCTTCCGGACCGGAGTTCCACCTTGGATCGGATGAAGCCCGAGGAAATGGATCGAGATGTCTTCTTAGCTCTTAAGAAAACAAATCGGCAGAGGGACTTTGCTAAGAAAAAATATAACTTTAAGGCTCAACACACCTCTAGTAGCAACTCTTTAAATTCAAAGAGAGCTAAAAAGAAGAAAATATGACTTGGAGAGAAAAAAAGACGAAATCAAATAGACTAAATGATTTATTGTCTTCTTTTTCTTGTTTTTATTGCTTTTGTGTCTTCTTGTCTGTTTTTGAAGGTGGGGGGAGGCTCTCTATTTATAATAGGAGCTTAAGGGGTTGAATCCCATCATTTTCCAATGTGGGATTCGGAAGAAAATGAGTCTAGCACGTAGCTGCCGCCGACAGGGGGTGGCGGAGGCGCCGGGGGGCCTTGGCGGCACAGGGTGTGAAGGAGGGCTGCAGCAGTGGCAAAGAGCTATGCTGCCGCCCTTGGGCATGGCAGATGCTGCCCGCCACCCCTCTCTGGAGGCAATGCCATGCCTAGAGGGTGGCACTTATGCCCCGACTTCATTCTAAAGCCATTCTGAGTCCGTCCGAGCACAGGTTTAGTTCCGGTGAGTGCCATTCGGGTTGGCACGAGTCCAAGGGTGTAAAAAATGAGTGTTCACAAGTCTTAGGTATATCACCCTTCCTAATCTTCAATTGGTGATACCCAGACCTCAGATCAATCTTCAAAAAATGGTTGGCACCCTGCAGCTTATCAAACAAGTCATCTATCCGAGGCAATGGATATTTGTTCGTCACTGTGACTTTGTTCAGCTACCTGTAGTCTATACACATCATTAAATAGCCATCTTTCTTCCTCACAAACAGTATTGGTGCACCCCAAGTAGAACTGCTTGGTCTGATGAACCCTCTATCCAATAGCTCCTGTAATTGTATTTTCAATTCCTTCAGTTCAGCTGGAGCAATTCTGTATGGTGGAATAGATATAAGGTCAGTGCTTGCATGCATCTCAATCTCAAACTCAATCTCCCTATCAGGGGGCAATTCTGGCAACTCCTTAGGAAACACATCAGGAAACTCCTGAACCACCGGTATTTGATCTAATTGTACAGAAGACTTCTGTACATCAATCACATGTGCTAAATAGGCTGAACAACCTTTTTCAATCATCCTCCTAGCCTGGATAGCAGAAACTAGGTTAACCCAAAACACCCGAATATCACCCTGAAACTCAAACTCAGGCTGCCCCTCAGGCTGATACCTGACCTTTTTCCGATAACAGTCTATAACCGCTCGGTGCCTCGCAAGCCAATCCATACCCAAGATAACATCTAACTCCAATATAGGCAACTTAATCAAATCAGTACGCAAGATGTTATCATCAATCTCAATCATGCTGTCAGGGTAATAATAATCCACATTAATACTAACACCCATAGGAGTAGCAATCATCAAAGGCACATCTAATAATCTCCTTTCCTTATTCAATTTAGGTGTAAAGTGTGGTGACACAAAAGAGTGAGTAGCACAATGAATCAAATAAGGCATCTGCAATCTCATTCTGAATCAAGATGGTACCTATAACCACTGTCTGCTCTCTAGGCCTCCTGGGTGCTGACTGTAAACACTTTGCCCTAACCCCTACCAGCTGGAGTCTGACTACCACTGGGAACTTGTCCTTCCCTGCCGCGGCCTCTGCCTGATGCCTCTCTGCCCCCATGCTGACTATTCTATACTGTCGGCTGAGAGACTGTAACAAATGGCTACTGATCAACCCTCAATGGACATCTGTTAGCATAGTGGACCTACTAGCCACACCTCAAACAAGCACCATGCTGTCTCTAACACTCCCCTCCATGTCTCCGACCATAAAACTCACAGATAGGAATACTAGGTGTCTGTGTAACTGGTCTCAAAGAAGCCTGAGAATAAGTAGGTGCTGACTGACCCCCCCCTAGCAATCCCCTACTCTAAGGTGCTGACTGACCCCCCCCCCCAGCAATCCCTTACTCTACACTCTCCTCCTCTGACTACTAGCTGATGATCTCTTATCAAACTGTGGCACTGGCTCTGCCTGCCTAGGATGGGAGCTGCTCTCCCCCCTCCAAATGTGAGATCCCGAACCTCCTTTCCTCTTTTGGTCCATCTTTGCCCTCTCATTCTTATACTTCTCTTCCATCTGTGTAGCCTTGTCAATCACTGTCATCAGATAAGTAAACTCAGTATCCAGTAATGCATTATGTAATACAGCATGAAGACCCCTCCGAAACCTATTAATCAAATCAGCCTCTGTAGATATAATATGAGGATCATATCTACTCAGCCTACTAAACTCCTCTGCATACTACTCAACATATCTATCTCCCTTCTCTAACTGCTCAAATCTAACCAGATTACGAGTCTTCACTCCCTCAGTAATAAACTCATCAATAAGACCCTATCTAAACTTTGCCCATGTAGGTGGGTGCTTACCATATAGCCTAGGCTCCATCCTCCTCGAAACTAGGTCTATACCTTACCCTTAAGTAATAACCCGACTAGCTCAACAACTCTCAACTCAAAACATGGTAGTCTCCTCACTACCTTCTCCACCTCCTCCAAGAAATCTACAGGATCAGTACCCTTGTCTCCCCTGAACTCAGGTAGGTTTAGCTTCAAAAAGCTAAACATCGATACTCCACCCTCTTCTATCACTCCTCGGCCTCCCTGTATAGCTAGCTCCCTCTGAGTCCCAACTGGCTGCATAGGAGTCGGTGCCACTGGAACTGCCTTTGCTACTACAGATGGAAGCACTATTGTTGGAGCGGGTGGTGGAGGTACCTGCTGACGCTCCCGTCTCATATCAGCCATCTCTCTACGTAACTCCATCAGTCCTCTCATCATCTCCACTCTCCAGGAGTCATCGCCCCTATCTGTACCCTCTGAAGTCCATCGGGATCTAGACAGACCCTCTGATACTGAAATCTCCCTCACTAAGGACTCATTAAAGGCAACCTCTGCCTCTCAGGTATCTTTGTCTCCATCGTCAGACATCTCTGAAATCTGTCAAGAAAAATAGAAACTTTCTCAGAATATGACAAAATCGTAGAATAATGACATATAATAGACGATAAAAGCAAAAGACGTCAAAGGAAATCCTATGCTCCATGGTATATTTAATTCTACCCCATTTTGTACTTAGTCACTATTCCTCCATAATTTAGTCATTATTCATCTATAATCCTATACTCTAGTATCTGTAACCTAGTGCTCTGATACCACCTCTGTCACGACCCATTTTTGGATCGCGACTGTCCTAGGGCATAAGAGATGCCAATGGCGACTGGCACCCATAGAACCTAGTATCACATGCATAATCTATAATCATCAATTTATTATCCATTTTACTTAATTGCTATTCATTCTGTCATTCTATAATTCATTCTGTAATTCTTCCTATCATTTAGTGCTATTGGCTGTAACAGTTAATATAACATGTCATATGATCATCACATCTCATAAAATATCATCATCACATATATACAACTGTTCATATCCTAGCTAACCCATACATACCCCATGGAGCAACTAGATAATGAACATCAAAATACCAGAATGCAATATATATATATACACATCAATGACAGTAAGCAGAAATCCTCGGATGATAGATGATAGGATTATGCAAATCTACTCCTCTCCTGAAATGGGTAAACAAGCAAAAAGTGAGTATATAAGATACTCATTGAATCTATATACATCGCCAATAAATATAAGGTTAACAGATGATTTAAAGATATCAAAAGCTCGATATGAACAGTTTACAAAAAATAATGACAAAAAGTGCCAGAATAGGCTAATCAAGATATAATAGGCTCTGTACAATAAGGAAAAGATAGATAAAAGGGATGGATTGTATTAAAGCATACAATCTCCAGTAGCATCAATATGGAATATATGTGAACATACATTCTCCAGTATATCAATATCAGTAACATAAGATTGATCAGGTCTTATGGCCAGGACCATAATTCTTCCTAGCTAAGGTACAAATAATACAATGTGCATAAGACCGACAGTATTTTCCCACTATCCTGTCGGATCGGTAGCTCTGTCATGACACATTAGGATCCATATCAAGAATTAATATATCAGTGGATACCATTATGCAACAATGGCATCCTTCGGCTCAATAGACTCAATATCAATCAATTAATAAAATCAATGGAATCGATGGCAAGACAAGTATCAATAACTCATTTTAATCAAATTAATGAGCATAAAATCAATAAGACATCAATAATAATCGATAAAACAATGATTGTCTAACGACCAAAAATGGGAATAAACATAATTTGGTCATTTGCGGCAAAAAAGTTGACGCAATTGGCATGCCATTGTCGCTGGCGACGGTGGCATTCAAATAGTTGGCCTACGGATTTTTCGGCATGGTTTTGGTGCAATATTGACATTGCCCCAATTATCAACAAACAAGCATATGGAAAGCAATTTATAGGAAACAACCACAACTCAATAATCTTCATCAAATAGGCATGGAAAAACAAGTCAAAAGTATGAACAAAAACTAGGCAAATTTCACAATCTAGGGTTCGGCCGAGAATCATTTTACACAATTGGATTCCAAATGTCATTCTAACAATTTAGGCAAGTAATTTGATGCATAAGAGATTCACCTAACACTCCAAATCACCAAGCACAATAGATTTGCTACACAATTCCTCAAATCCTCGGTTTAGGCCAAAATCAACGATTTTGGCTGAACGAATTTTCTACAAGAAAACGAACATCAATTAAACATCGATTAATATCCAATTAACTTATTCTAAAGCCAATTTACACATCCTAATTTATATACTCAAAATCCAATTATACAACTTCCATTTAGGGTTTCAAAATTAGGGAAAATTATTTAATGCATCAATTGATGCAATTAAACCATTTACCCATTCCTATTATCATCAATTTAACCTAATTAAACCATAAAAACCAACAAACAATCAACTTATTCAAAATACCTCATTTGGCCGAAATCCATTCTTGCTTGTTCTTCAATTTTTCTTGAATTTTTATGGTTGATTTTGGTAAATTAGTGTTTGTATGGTTTTAGTTTCTGATTTTCTACAATTTCCCCTCACAAAACAATGGAAGAAATCAATTGGAAGAAAGGAAAATTGCTCATAGGTGAAGAGAGAAAAATCAGCCAAAAATTGTTCTAAGTCCCCTTTATATAGTAGGACAAAATAGGCAAATTACACTTTTGGTCCTCCAATTTTTCAAATTTTGCTTTTGGTCCTTTTTTCGCTCTGTAATTTATTCCGATAATTTTGTCGGGAATTGGAATTCAAAGTGTATGTTTAAACATCATATTTTTATTAATATTAATTAATAAAAATAGTTTCAGAGTCGTTCTGAAACTCAGACTGCCAAATTTTCACTATTCACCGAAAGTACCCTTTTGCTCGCTTTATCAGTGTTCTTTAATATTTTCTCATATTTATTTTTACTGTATTCACACATGAATGTACCTTATTATTAACCCTTAATCCAAATTCAAAAATTCATTGGTAGACCGAACTGCTATTTTTACGGTAGCGATATCAGTACAGGCAATTTCCAAAAAAAAATTATCATTTTTGCTCTAACTGATTTTCTAAAATTATTATTAGTCATTTCAATAATTCTAATCCATATACTGAGAACTTATCATGCATATATGAGTTAGGACATTCTCGGGTATTACAAAGCAACCTTACCAACTCATGCCAAAATAGTGTAAGGACCAAAGAACCTCAGAGAAAGCTTTGCTCATCTGAATTGAATGGAAGACTTGAAGATGTACATACATCTTATCTCCAACTTCAAATTCCCTATCAGTCCGCTTAGAATCTACTAGTTTCTTCATTCAATTTCGGGACTACTCCAAATTCTCCTTGAGGATAAAGACTTCATTATGTGACACAAGAGCTTCATCCACCTCTTCAATTGTGCTAGTACCTTTGACATAAGATAAAAGCTTTGGGGGCTCCATGCCATACAACTAAAAATATTTTCAATGAAAGCTTTAGCAATCATTGAAGTTGTAAAGGGATGTTTTAAGGATATAAAATGGGCATATTTTGAGAGGCAATCTACAACTACCATAATTGAGTCTTTCCCTTCATATTTTGGAAAATCCTCAAGAAAATCCATATTAATGTCCTCCCACAACTTGGTTGGTATTGGTAATGGTTGTAATAGGCATGCTGGTTTGGTAGTTTTAGGTTTCATTGGCAAATGTCACACTCCCTCACATAGGTTTTCACATCATTTTGCAATCCAGGCCACCAAAAATCCTTATGAATCCGCTTATAAGTCATCTGAAATCCTAAATGTCCTCCCATGGGACCATCATGATGGGCTTGTAACACTTCTTTAATAGCTTTTGTCCCTTTTCTCAAAACAATTCTGCTTTTGTAGAAGAGTATCCCATATCTCATATTGTATCTTGCATTATTGATCTCACCAGCCTCATATTTCCCAAGTAAAGCCTTCAGTTCTGGATCAGTTGCATAAGCATCACAAATGGCATTATACCATTTAGGTATGATGGTTGTTAAAGAGCAAAATTCTTCTCTTGATAAGGCGTCAGACACAACGTTTGTTGTGCCTCTCTACAAAGTCATATTCTAACAACTTAGTTACCCATTTTTTGTGTTGGAGTTGCTACTTTTTGCTCAGTAATATGCTTGAGAGATTGGTGATCTGTTCTAACCAAAAATCTCCTTCCAATTAAATAGGGCCTCCATTTTGAACTATAAAAATTAAAGTAAGTAGCTATTTCTCATAAGTGGATAAACTTAAGTGTCTTCCATATAAAGCCTTACTAAAAAAAGAGATAGGATGTTTGTTTTATATTAAAACTTCCCTCATTGCATCTCCACTAGCATTGCATTCGATTATAAAAGGCTAATTGAAATCTAGCAAAGCAAGCATCGGTAAGGAAATCAAGGCAGTTTTAAGTTGTTTGAAAGCTTCCATTGGTTTTTCAGACCACACAAAGTTATTTTTTTGAAGCATGGCTATCATTGGCTCAGCAATCTTGCCAAAAAAATTTATAAACCTATGGTAATATC
Source organism: Aleurites moluccanus (assembly GCA_948193065.1). NCBI lineage: Eukaryota > Viridiplantae > Streptophyta > Magnoliopsida > Malpighiales > Euphorbiaceae > Aleurites > Aleurites moluccanus. Next base: position 10,478 of record CANXYC012268677.1, read on the forward strand.
CTGCTAAGCCAAGTAAACCTCTCAATGCTTTGACATTTTTCGATTGAGGGCAAGATAAGAGGTAATCAATTTTCATTTGATATATCATCAGTCCTTCAGTGTAAATCAGTGCCCAAGGTAATCAATTTATTCAATAGAAAACCTACACTTGGAAAACTAGAAAAAAGTTGATATTGCTTAAGCAACTCAAATGTAAATGTTAGATGTTTCACAAGTTCCTTTAAATTAACACTATATATTAGTATATCATTAAAGAAAATGAATACAAACTGTAATACCCCAGAATACTGTAGAGGAGACTGTACGAATGTAAATGGATCATAGCAATAGATAAGAAGTTAATTAAAGAATAAATGGGTCATATTAGTTTAAGAAGGTATAAAGAGAATATTTAAAGAAAATTTTTACAGAAGAATTTTAAGGACGATAATAGACAGTATTAACGGTAATGGAATTATTATAATATTTTTGTAATACCCTAGAAAAGCTTACCATGTTTTTATGAATAAAGTTCTCAGTATGTGATTTGAAATTATTGAAATGACTCAAGATAATTTTAAAAACTCAGTTAGAGCGAAAATGAGAAACTTTTTCGAAAAAAGTCGGTGTCTATATCGCTGCCGCAAAAGTAGCAGTCCGGTCGATAGATGAATTTCTAATTCTGACTAAGAGGAAAATGATTATGTGTATGCATGTGTAAATCAGTAAAAAGAAAGAGGTGAAAAATGTTTACGAACACTGAAATAGTAAACAATGGCAAAATCGTAAATAAAGGAAACTTTAGGGGTATAGTGGAATTTGGATTGTTTGAGTTTCAGAATGGCTCTGAAACTATTTTATTTATAAAGTATAAATAAAAATAAGATGTTTGAATATTCACTTTGAAACCCAAATCTCGACAGAATTGCCAAAATAAATTACCGAAGGAAAATATGGCAAAAGCACAATTTAAGAAAAGTTTAAGCACCAAAAGGAAATTTACCAAATGTGACTTACTATATAAGCCACACTTGGAAATTTTTGACCATTTTTGTTCTTCCTTGTCTAAAAATTCCATTTCCTTTTTCTGTTGATTTTTCTTCAAATTTGTTAAGGAAAAACCATGGAAACTTGAATCAAACACCATATAATCCATCCTCCATCCATTTCCATCCATTAGGAACAAGAAAAATTCAAGAACAAGGCACTTAGGAATTTTGGCCAAAGCACCAATTTGAGGTAAATTATTGCATTGTTTGATTTTATGATTGATTTAGGGTTATTAGATGTTAGTAAGATTGGGTAATGTGTTTAATTGCATCAATTAATGCATATAGCATTTTTGCCCAATTTTCAAATCCTAAACCTAAGTTGTATGAATTGATTTTGTGAAATTGGATTAGTATGTGTAAATTGAGTATAGAATAAGCTAATTGGAAGTTAATTGATGAATATTTGATGGTTAAATTATTGTAGAAAATTCAATTGAAGGAAATTGCACATTTTGCCTACTTTGAGGAATTTGAAGGAATTGGTGGCAAACCAATTTTGCTAGGTGATTTGAAATGTTAGGTGAGTCTTTTATGTATTATATGTTATGCCTAAAGTGTTAAATGGCAATTGGAATTCATAAAACCCAAAAGTGGCCGAACTACTTTAGGGCAAATTGCCTTTGATTTTGCCTTGGTTTTTAGCTTGTTTTCCTATGCCAAATTGATCCATTTGATGATGTTTATTGGTGTGTATATAATGCCTATAGAATTGTTTTCAATGTGTGTTGCTATTGATATTTGGGGCAATGTCAATATTGCACCAAAACCTTGCCAAATTGTCATCCTATTGTTACACATAATGTGTTCGATAAAATGCCTAGCTCAAAATCCATAAGCCAATTATTTGAATGCCATCATCGCCAGTGACAATGGCATGACAATTGCGCCAACTTTTTTGGCTGTAAATGACCAACTTATATTTGATCCCATTATTGGTTGCTAGACCTTTGATCATTGTATAATCGATTGTTATTGATATCTTATTGATTATATTGCTCATTGAATTGATTGATGATGAGTTATTGATACTTGGTGATGCCATTATTGTAAAATGGTATCTATTGATGTGTTTATTGATTCTATCGATTCTGATGTGATTTGACAGAGTTGCCGCCCCGACAGGGTAGTGAGTATATATCATTGGCATTGTGCATATTCTTATGCCCTAACTAGGAAGGGTTATGAGTCCTAGTCATAAGACCTTATCCGTCTTATGTTTATTGATATGAGATTGATTTGCGCTTGACACATTTCTATGTGTATGGCTCTATATCTGTCATTATCTATCTTATCCATGTAATATATTTTCCTTGATATGAGTACTGACTTTACAGTCATATTCTATACTTGACTCTGTATCTAGAGATTTTGAGCAAATTAATTTATTTATCTCATTTGCCTATTGTTTATTGATATTCCATTACCTATTTTATTGGTCGATGCATATTAGATTCACTGAGTATTATATATACTCACCCTCTCACTGTTTCCCTCTCCAGGTATAGAGTAAGACGTAAATATCCTAGCATTTTGACTCTCTGTGGATTCTGCAATTTTTACATTAATGTAATTATTTAACACTGTATTATTTATATGTTCATATCATAGCTGCTATATGGGTTATCTATGGTATAGTTAGTGTATGAACATATATGTATGGGTATATTGGAGATTAATTTATGATATGACTATGGTAATTATAGATTGAATAACAAAGTAACAGAATGAATAGTGCTTATATGAGTGTATGATTAAAGTCTGATATGTAATTGATGATAGATGATTCCGCTGCAATATTGTTATAGTATGAGATTGTATAGATGTGATGATGGGTTCTACAGGTGTCAGTTGCCTCTGGCATCTCCCGCACCCTAGGACCGTCACGATCCGAAAATGGGTCGTGATAGAGGTGGTATCAGAGCCTAAAGGTTTATAGATATCAGAGCTTTGGGTTATAAATATCATAACATAGGTTACAGAGGAATAATAACTAAGTGCGGTATAGGTAGAGTTAAATGGACCATGGAGCATAGGAATTCATGTAATATCTTTTGTTGAATTCGTCAAGTATGTGTATAAGTATTCTGCATCCCTATAATATACTGAGTATGTGTACTATTTTTTGATAGTTTATAGAGATGTCTGATGACAGAGACAGGGATACTAGAGAGGCAGAGGTAGCCTCTAATGAGTCTCTGGTCAAAGACTTTTTTGTTTCAGAGGGTCCGTCCAGATCTCGACTGACTATAGAGGAGACAGAGAGGAGTGATGACCCCTGGAGGATAGAGATGATGAGGGGAATGATGGATCTATGTAGGGAACTAGCAGATTTGAGGCGGGGATGATAGAATGTATCGTCCCCTCTAATGCCAGTAGCAGTGCCACCTCCTGTTGCACTTGCTGCAGTACCTATTGCTCCAGCTCCTGTACAGCCAGCTGTGGTTCTTGGAGAGCCTGTTGTGTAAGGAGCCCGCCGAATTATTGATGAGGGTGGAGTTTCTATGTTTATCTTTCTGAAGCTAAACCTACCAGAGTTTAGAGGTGATAGAGGCGATGAGCCTAATAATTTTCTTGAGCAGGTTGAGAAGATAGTTAGGAGACTACCTAGTTTTGATATCAGGGCAGTGGAGCTAGTGGGTTTATTGCTGAAGGGGAAAGCCTAGACATGGTTTTCTCGTAGGATGGAGCCCAGATTGTATGGTGATCATCCTCCTACTTAGGCTGAGACAGGGACTGATTGATGAGTTGCTGACAGAAGGGGTAAAGACTAGGAATTTGATACAGTTTGAATAGCTTTAGGGTATCAGATCAGTTGAGGAATATGCTTAGGAGTTTATCAGACTGAGTAGGTATGGTACACATATTGCTCCTACTGAGGCAGATTTGGTTATAGGTTCAGGAGGGGTTTGCATGCCGCATTACATAATGCACTTCTGGCAACTGAGTTCACATCTCTAACTACCATTATTGATAAGGCTAATCAGATGGAAGAGAAATACAAGTCAGAGAGAGAAGAGAAATCAAAAGAGGAAGGGAGGACCCAGATCATAGAGTAAGAGAGGGGAGAGTATCTCCCAGTCTAGACAGATTGAGCTAGTACCCGGGTTTGATCAGAGAACTCCGTCTTGTAGTCAGAGGAGGAGGACATATAGTAGAAGACCTTCAGTGCAGTCTATACCTTCTTATTCTCAGGGTTCCTCTAGACTTGCCACATGGATACCCATTGTGCCTACTTATGGTTTTTGTGATAGAAGGCACGGAGGGGAGTGTCGATGACAGTCAGGTGCTTGCCTGAAATGTGGGCAACATGGTCATTTTATTAGCAGATGTCCCTTTTGGGGTGATCAACAGCCATTAGCTGCAGTTTCTTAGCCTACTGTTCAGATGAGTCAGAATGTTGCCAGAGAGGCTCCTGGTAGGGGCAGAGGCAGAGGACAGGCCTCGAACAGCAGTCAAGCCCCAACAGGCAGAGGCCAGGGGCGAGTTTTTACTGTGAACACTCAGGAGGCACAAGGATCTGGCAATGTGGTCACAGGTACTATTTTGATACAAAATGAGATTGCTGATGCTTTATTTGATTCTGGTGCTACACATTCATTTGTTTCACCACAGTTTGCACCTAAATTAAATAAAGATAAACAGTTATTGAATGTGCCTCTAGTGATAGCTACTCCTATAGGAGAGAGTGTAGAAGTGGATTATTATTATCCTGCTTGTGTGATTGAGATTGATGATAACATTTTGCATGCTGATTTAATTGAACTACCTGTGTTAGATCTTGATGTGATCCTTGGTATGGATTGAATAACAACACATCGAGCAGTTATTGATTGTTATAGAAAGAGTGTTAAATTTCAGCCTGAGAGGCAACCTGAATTTGAATTCTCGGGTGATCAACAAGAGTTTGGAATCAGTTTTGTTTCTGCTATCTAGGCTAGAAGGATGATAGGGAAAGGTTGTTTAGCATACCTGGCCCATGTGATTAATGAGCAAAAGATTTCTATATATATTGATCAAATATTAGTGATTTGGGAATTCTCTGATGTCTTCCCCAAAGAATTGCCAGGATTGCCCCCAGATAGGGAGATAGAGTTTGAGATTGAGGTGTATTCAGGCACCGATCCGACATCCATTCCACTGTACCGAATAGCACCAGCAGAATTGAAAGAATTAAAGGTGCAATTGCAGGAGTTTTTAGATAGAGGATTTATTAGACCGAGCAGTTCTCCGTGGGGTGCTCCAGTGTTGTTTGTGAAAAAAAAGGATGGCTCTCTGAGGATGTGTATTAAATATAGACAACTGAATAAGATGACAGTGAAGAATAAATATCTGTTGCCACGGATTAATGATCTGTTTGATTAATTGCAAGGTGCCAGTCATTCCTCTAAGATTGACTTGAGATATGGGTATCACCAATTGAGAATCAAGAAGGGTGATGTACCTAAGACTGCTTTCAAGACCCGATATGGATATTATGAGTTCTTAGTGTTGCCATTCAAGTTGACTAATGCACCTGCTGCATTTATGGATCTGATGAACAGAGTGTTTAGGCCATTCTTGGATAAGTTTGTCATAGTGTTCATTGATGACATTCTTATCTATTCCAAGAGTGAGGAGGATCATACAAAGCTTCTGAGGATTGTATTGCAAACACTTCTAGGGCATCAGCTGTATGCTAAGTTGTCTAAATGCCAGTTCTTACTAACTGAAGTGTAATACCCTATAAATTCCTAACTCACATGCATAAATTAATTCTCAGTATGTGGTTCATTAGTCTTGAAATGGTGGAAAATAATTTTAGAGACACAGTTAGAAAGCGAACTTGATTCTTTTCTGGAAAACTGCGGTGTCAGGAACACTGCCGAGGAATGAGTTGTCCGGTCAATAGAAGAATTTTTGAAGTTGATCTGGGGGTAAAAGATCACCATAATTTATGTGTAATTTTGGTAAAAAGAAAGAAGTGAAAATCATTTAGGAATATTGAAAAAGTAACTAATGGAAAAATTATAAATAAATAAAAGTTAAAGGT
>CANXYC012269182.1:0-12170 GCA_948193065.1 Aleurites moluccanus
TTAATCAAAGTTAACATAATTCAACCTATTCACCAATATAACAATGCCATTCCATCTAACCACCTATATAAACACCTAATGAATCATTCTAACCTAACTAACATCAAAACAAACTTCTCAATTCCATCTTCCCCCATTCGGCCTACACATAACAATTTGCCAATAGATTCATTTCAAACATTCATTCATATATTCATCATATATTACTCATTCAAACCATTAAACACCTAAACTAACTAAAGGCACACCATACCCCAATCCTTCTTGAATTTGGCCATACTTGTGCTTCCACCAAATGAATTAATTTCTTCCATTCAACCTAAAATTCATATCATATACATAGCATAAACATCATTAAAAGCAATAAATTCATCACAAGCATACTTAAAATCAAAGGTATGCCTATTAGGGTTTTAAATTCCTATTTTGCATTTCAACCATAGAAAATGAAATTTAAACCATAAATAATCACAACACCACCTATAGAAACATTTCTACATCAATAGAATTCCAAAACACATAACTTACCAAAAGTTATTCCAAACTTCAAAGGTTGATTTAGTGGCTTAAATGGAATTATCTTTAAATTTAAGTCTTGGATTAGTGTTTAGAATGATGAAATCTATCTATTTGTATCAAAGATTGAAAGAAAATATTAAGGAATGAAAAAGCAAGGTGTGGCTGAACCACCATGAAAGGGAAGAAAGGTTTATGGCTGAAAATAGATAAAGGAAGAAGAAGACAAATGTGTTGGTGGAGGAAATTTATCCAACTAATAAGACATAATCCAATGGTTTAGGTTTTATGGTAATTTTGGTGAAACCTAGCCATCCAACCATCCATTCTTCTTACTTTAATCCTATTGGTTCATCCAAAGTCAACTTAGATAGGTTACACATATATCTAACACACCAAATCACAAACCAAAGGAAATAATCCATACATTGGGCTTAGGATAACAACTTTGCAACCTACTCATCTAACCATCAAATTTTTCATCATTTGATCCAACGGTCAGATTTAATCAAGCCTAAACTAATACCATAAGGTTGCATACACTTAATAACTCCTTATTATAAAGGAAATGACCAAAATACCCTTAGTGCAACCAAAACACTGAAATCGCGCAACGTGTCGATAATAATTTTTCAACCGGGATTATTTCTTAAACTACTGCTCAAATAAATAAAATAAGGTCATTTTCAAGTCTCTAAATTATTTTCTCGTTTTAAATATGATATTAAATCCATAAAATTTCGACGGGCGGAAAAAGGACCATTTTGCCCCCAGTTCACCAAAAACTCAAAATTTTCCAATTAAGTCCTAGCAGCCTCTGGACTACTCCTATGCCTAAAACTAATTCAAATAACATGCATAATTATCAATTCCATGCATAAATACATATTAATAACACAATATAAAGAAATCAAAAATCTCTTCCCGAAGATCTCTATAAAGGTTAGGTTCAAGCTATGCTGAGGTGTTACAAAGATGTTACCTCTTAAAGCTCTTGAAAATTTCCTTTAGATTCCAACAAAAATTCAAGAACTTGATGAGATGAGGAAGCTTGAAATTGGAGGTGAGGTGTTATTAATTTGATCAAGGAGAATTAAATAATTTTTTTTGAAGAAATGGCTAGAGGGTTTTTTTCCAAGGAATGAGTGGAGAAGAAGATGGTGAAATTTTAGTTCACAAAGTGTTTATTTATATAATTATATGACCAATTAAAAATTTAGAAAAATAAATTTTAAAGAAATGAAATTGGAATGTATAGAGACCTATTTTTGAGGAAGACGAATTTATGAAAGAAATTATAATTAACTCGGTGGGGGAGAGGCCATATGGCTGGCTACCCACCCCAATGTTTTATTATTTAATTATTAGCCAAATTACCTTTTTAACCTTTACATTTTCAAAAATTATAAAATTACTATTTTCTTCTTATTCTTCTATTTACTATTTATGCATTTAGATTTTTATCAATTTCACTCAATTCTATTTTTAACTCACTCATTATTTATCTAATTTTAGGTATTACATAATCGTTTCTAACTAATATACTTTCTAAATTTTATAAAATTTCACTACCGATACTTATTTTTTAAAACTATCCTTAATCATTTTAGAATTTCATTAGGGTTATTACATTCTACCCCCCTTAAAATAAATTCGTACACAAATTTAAAATTATACTAACCTTAAATATTGAACATATGAGGATACTTTTGTCCCATATCAAATTCGCTTTCCCAAGTATAATCTTCAATTCCATAATTCTTCTATTGCACTTTCACCATTGGAATCTCCTTATTCCTTAATTGCCTCACTTGCCGATCAACAATCTTGTCTGAAAATTCTTTATACGACATATTCTCATCTACTTCAATACTCTGAGCTAGAAGGACCAGACAAGTATTTTCTTATCATAGATACATAGAAAATAGGATGCACATGGCTTAAGCTCAGATGAAGAGCTAAATGATAGGACACATTCTCAACTTTATCAACATATACATATATATGAATATAATATACTTTAGCAAAAATTCTCATATGGAGAATTATACACATGAAACGAAATTCACACTTACCTCTTAGCACCAAAAAGCTTTCTAGACAAGCTTAACTTTTGCTCAAATCCAAAAGATCCTTAATTCCTTAAGTTCTCTTCTCCTAAATAAAAATTCCCAAAATTCTAAAATTTAGGGTTTTCTCAAAACAATCACATATCCTTAATAAGTTCTAAGTTCCTTAGAGTCTTTATAAACAAATTCTAGCGTTAATTTGACTATTAATAGAGAATGAATAATAGTTATAGAGAAAATCTACTATTCATAACATTGTTTATCCAAAAATTATAAATCCTCATCACTACTATATCTAACTATAAATATTAGCCATTAATACTCATAAAAGATCACCCATAACTTAAAAATAACTATTCTAGCTAACAAAAAACTTAACTCAAGCTAGAGAGAATATTTGAGAAAAACAACTTATTTTCTCCTCTAAAGAAATTTGAAGAATTTGGCTTGAATTGATGCTCTTGTAGTCCTTAATTTGTGTTTTTTAATATTATTAAGGCTTAATTGGAGTATTAAAATGTTAGAAATAAAGAAAAATGACTTATGGTTGAGATGAATAGGAAATGAAAAAGAAAAGAGAAGAAAAAAGAAAGAAAAATTGAAGTTTGAAGAAGTTACTGCCAGAATTTTAAAAAAATTCTCGAGTTTACTGTTCATGCGCACTGTTTTACGATACTGTTCATATGCACTGTTTACGATACTATTCACATGCACTATTTATGACACTGTTCACGATACTGTTCACGTGCATAAGTTGAAAAAAAAACACTTCAGTAGCACATGCTAAACCAACTCTATCTTGAGCTACAAAAGTCTAAATACCTCGATTTTTCTTTCTACTTAAACTAGACATATGAGGCTACAATATGTCCTAAATTATTTTTTTAAAGCCTTGAACATAAATTCATAAAATTCTGTAAAAACATAAACTCTGAAATTCAAATTAAAACAAACAAATCTCACTATCAAAATAAACATTCTATAACAAAGCTTACATACATCGTTACAAGAATTTCATAATACATACAAGCAAAGAAATTTCAGGTGTTACATGATGTATAGGTGGACTTTACTTATAGAAAATGGGTTGATTTTATGAGTCTATCAACAATCACCCAAATAGTTCTATAGCCCCTAGATGTCCAAGGAAAGACCACTATGAGATCCATAGTCATAGTCACTTGTTCCCATTGCCATTCCGGCAATTCAATCTCCTGTAATAAACTCGAAGGCTTCTGATGTTCAGACTTTACTTGCTAGCAGGATAAACATTTGGACATATATTCAACTACTTGCTTATTCATTCCAGGCCACCAATAGAAATCTCGCACATCTTGATACATTTTAGTGGTTCCAGGATGAACATTGTAAGGTGCAAGATGAAATTCATCCAAAATCTTCTCTCGGATCTCATTTACATTAGGAACACATAGCTAATCACCCAATTTTAGCACCCAATTATCTATCCAGAACTCAGAAGTCTTCCCTACATGAACATCTTCTTTCAACTTCACTAATTGTGAATCTGCATCTTATGAGGCTGTAATTTCATCAATTAACATAGGCCTCACTTGAAACTGGGCAATCAATGATAAGGAATCAAATATCTACAGCTGCACACCCATATCAAACATCTCTTTTAACCCTTTCACAATTGGCCATTTGTGAGTTACTATATGTGATAAGCTGCTCATTGATTTACAACTCAGAGCATCTGCAACTACATTTGCTTTCCCTGGATGATAAAAAATCTGATAATTATAGTCTTTTACCAATTTCATCCATCTTCTTTGTCGTAAATTTAAATCTTTTTGCTGCAGAATGTACTGAAGACTTTTATGATCTGTATAGATTTCACACTTTTCACTGTATAAGTAATGTCTCTATATTTTCAAAGCAAAAACCATAGCAACCATTTCCAGATTGTGGGTGAGATAATTCAACTCATGTCTCTTAAATTGTTGAGAAGCATAAGCAATTACCTTCCTATTCTTCATCAACACATAACCCAAACCCACTTTGGAAGCATCACAATACATAGAAAATCCACCCATTCTAAATGGCAATGCAATTACCAGAGCAGTAGTGAGATATGTCTTGAGTTTCTGAAAACTCTCCTCACAAGAATCATCCCCCTGGAACTTAGCTTGCTTCCTAGTCAACTTGGTTAGTGGTGCATCTATCTTGGAGAAATCTTTAACAAATATCGTATAGTAACACGCCATTCCAAGGAAGCTCCGAATTTCTGTAATGTTCGTCAGTCGAGGCCAATTTGCAACTGCTTTTACCTTTTTAGGATCCACTTTAATCCAATCTTTACCAATAACATGTCCTAGGAAACACACTTCATCCAACCAGAACTTACATTTTGACAGCTTGGCATACAATATGTGTTTCCTCAATGTCTACAATACAATCCTCAGGTGTTCTTCATGCTCTTCCTGACTCTTAGAATAGACAAGTATATTATCTATGAATACGACAACAAATCTATTCAATAAAGGTTTGAACACCCGGTTCATTAAATTTATAAATGTCACTGGAGCATTTTCAACCCGAATGGTAGTACCAAGAACTCATAATGTCCATATCGGATTCGAAAAGCTATCTTTGATACATCCTCTTTCTAAATTCTCAATTGATGATAGCCTGATCGAAGATCAATCTTTGAAAAATGACCAGCTCCCTGCAACTGATCAAAGAGATCATCGATTCTAGGCAATGAATACTTATTCTTCATTGTTACTTTATTCAACTGTCTATAGTCAATACATATATGGAGCGTTCCATCCTTCTTCTTCAGAAACAAAACAGGTGCTCCCCACGGTGAACTACTAGGCCGAATAAAGCCTTTATCCAACAACTCCTGCAACTGCACCTTCAACTCTTTCAACTCAGTAGATGTCATCCGATAAGGTAGAATAGAAATTGGATCAGTCCTTGGATACACATCAATCTCAAACTTAATTTCTCGCTCTGGTGGTAATCTAGGCAAGTCTTCAGGAAATACATCTAGAAACTTATTCATTATTAGAATATGGTCTAACCCCTTATCATTCACCCGAGTATTAACTACATTAGCCAAGTATCCTTGGCATCCCTTCCTTAGAAGTTTCTTTACTGCAATAGCAGAAATTATGTAGGATAAACCGCTTTCCCTTTCACTCTAAAAGACAAATACTGGCTGCCCTTCAGTTCTAAACTCTACCTTTTTCCCAAAACAATCAATAGTAGCACGATATAGTGACAACCAATCAATTCCCAAAATCACATCCTTTCCAGCATAGGTAATTCTATTAAGGTCAAAGGGAATTCTCATTCGTTATTCTTTACTATACAATCACTATATTCACGATCCACCATTACTGTTCTACCTAAGGGGGGTAGAAACCTCTAAGGGTGTTTGCATTACTCTACTATCCTTTCTCAATTTCTTTGCAAATGATGAAGACTCAAAAGAATGCGTAGTGGCCGAATCAAAAAGTACATTAGCCAACTCATACTGAATAAAAATTGTACCTCCCGCAGTAGTGTTTGATGATCGAGCCTCCTACTAATTGAGGGCAAATACTTTGCCCTGACCTCTGGCGGTTAGTGGCTAAGATGAGCTATGTGTTGGACCTTGTCCTCTACCTCTGCCTGCAAATGCTCTGAAAGTGCCTTGATTTTGTTGAATAGTGGGTTGTGAAGCTGATGGTACTCTTTGTTGAGCTTTGATGATAGGGCAGTCCCTAATAAAATAGCCCTGCTAGCCATACCTCAAACAAGCTCCTGTCTCTTGTCTACAAACACTGGGATGTCTCCTGCCACACTTAGTACAAGCAGGTATAGTATGTGATGTCTGATCATCTTTGGATACACTAGCAGTTGCCCACAGAGCTGATGAAGTTGCCTTAGATTGGGACTGACCTCTGCCCATACTAACAGCTGGCTAACTTTGTGAAGGTCTATAAACACTCTCAGCAGGTTTAGACTGTATACTCTGTCCCCCACTCCTCCTTTGACTTCTCTGGCCTCTATTACCACCTTTCTTGCTTGTTCCCTCTTTGCTCTTTCATCTTTATATTTTAAGTCCATTTGATTAGGCTTATCAATCAACTTTGTCAGGAAAATGAACTCCATAACCAATAAGGCATTATGGAGGGATGCATGCAATCCTCTCCTGAAATGGCTAATCTCTGTAGCCTTATCTGGAACAATCTTCCTTGCATACTTTGCCAATCTCTGAAATTCATCAGCATACTCTTGCACACTCATATTCCCCTGCTCTAGTCTTTCAAACTGCACCATTCTTCTGTCTTTCTCTCCCTCAGTCAGAAACTCATCCATCAACAATTGCTTGAACTTTTCCCAACTTGGAGGATTATCACCATATAATTTGTCTTCTATATGCCTTGAAAACCAAACCCAAGCTTTATTATTTAGTAATAACCCAATCAACTCAATGGCCCGGACATCAAAGCAGGGTAATCTCATCACAACTTTCTCTACCTGATTCATAAAATCACTACGCTCGTCTCCCTTCTCACCTCTAAACTCAAGCAATCCAAGCTTCAAAAAGTTAAACATAGAAACACCACCCTTATCAATAGCTCTTTGAGCCTCTCATCTGATCACAAGCCTTGGAAGAGGTACCACAGGTGGAAGATGAATAGACACTATTGTCAGTGCTGGTACAGGTTCCTGTCTTCCCTTTCTTAATTCTTCTATCTATCTTCTCAACTCTTCATTTTCTCTCATCAACTGCTCATTTACCAATCCCACATTTTCTTTTATTTTTTCCTCTTCCACTTCCACCCTTCTTCTCACAGGCAGCGGTTCCATAAACTCAGCTCTCTCCGGTGAAACATTAGAAGCTACTTCATCTTCTAATCTTCTACCAAGTCGAGGGGGACCCTGTCTAATCGGCTCCGATCGAGCAACCCTCTGACCTCTGCCTCGTCCTCTAAAACATCATCTCAGCGGCATTTTACTATAACAAATATAAGGAACAATTATTAATTAACGATACCCAGATAACATACATAATTGATAGACAATTGACGATATATGAATTCCTATTGCTCCATGGTTCACTTACATTTTATGATACTTATTCTTAATTAATTAATTTAAATTTTTAATCTTTGCTCTGATACCAACATTGTCACATCTCCCACTTCAGGAGATATAACGGTTCTAGGGAATGGGTAGGCGTAAAGCCACCTAAATCCATAAAACCCCAATTAACAAATTTTCAAAAATTTTGGCGGAGTTTCCTCTGTTTTTCTAACCTTTACCCAGGACCAATGTCCCTCTCTTCATTAAATTTCAATAACCCAACTTGCAGAAGAAAAACACTTCTAATATTTTCATCCTTATACCCTCTTCTTCAAAAGAATTTTCATACTAAACACCTCATTAATTTCCAATTCAACATTTATAAATGCATATAATTATATCATTAATTATCATATGTTAATATTTAATATTTACATATATCAAATATTAGTTAACCATTTTACAAAACCATGGAGCATCTATAAAATTCAAATACCATATAAAGGAGACAATACATAGATATATATGGTTCTCAGCTGAAGAAGATGAAATTGGAACCGCACCTATCTTCTGAACCCTTGAAAAATAATAAACCACTAAAAAGAATGAGATACAATCTCATAGAGTAGTATATATGTCACATTACTTGTTAAAAAAATTCAGAAGGAAAGTAAAAGATTTAACAATATAGAATATATAATAAATAATAATGAGAAATGACAATAAATGTAGCCATTGAAAATGCATAAAAAAATTGGATATGCATAAAGTATATAATCAAGAATCTCGGTTAGGCTTACAATGCAATATATAAAGGTATCAATAATTGGTTCACTTTAATGATAGATTTATAATCACTGTATAAAAGCAGAGGCTACAGCTGGTAGCATGCTTATCACTTATGCAGCTGATCATACTGTATAGCTAAGAACACCCCTCCTAGCTAGGGTCCACTGTAACAGTCTTACTGTGCATAATGCCTGATGAAATAGTTATCTTACTCCATCAGGTGAGTAGGCTTGTCATTTACAATATCAGGTTTGGTTTCAATTCAGGTTCTATATTTGCAATGTATAGAAGGCTCAATATCAATTTCAATAAATTCAATAAAGAAATATATATTCTTCATAGGATCAAGGTTTGAATCAATAATATAGCAACAAAAATATTAATGTTATTCAAAATGGCATTCGGCCAATTTTTGGCTTTTTAATTCCAATGGCTATAATTTTGGTTATTATCATATCTAAGATCCTTAAGATATAAATATGAAGAATTAAGGGTGTTCATGCCAAAATTCAAAACAATAACAAAGAAATTGGCATGTCCATATTATGCCAAATGAAGGGTAAATCAACCAATTAAGCATTTTAATCAATTAGGTTATTATTTGGCTTCCATACATCAATGATATGGTTTAATAATCATAATTGAATAAGGCAATATAGCAACATGAAAATTAGGATTCCATAAGGCAATGAACATTGGCAAGTTTAATTAGGTTCTATTTCAAGTAAGATAACATATATACATACTCACCTTTACAACTCTAGCTCCAAAACTTAGCTCTCCTCTCTAACACAAGACAAAGGAATGATCTAATGGATCTTCTTCTTTATCTTTATTCTTTGAAGCTACAAGAGCAATTAGATAGTTTTTAATACTCAATTTACTTTAATTTCATATAATGTGAGTAAAATTGTAACTATCTTTCTCAAAATCTAAAACTTAATTTTCTGGCAGCCTAGGTTATTTTGTCATTATCTCTAGTTTTACGCATCTAATTGATTCAATTCTTTTTTTTAATTAAACTATACATCTAAGGATTTAATATATTAAAATTTTAGATTTTTCTGGGCATTACATGAATTATGGTGAATTTTCCAATTCTGCCCTACGTCCTAAAATCTGTCCTGCAAATCCTATCCGAGCAACCCATACTTTTTCATTCATATCTCAGCTTGTAGATATCCAAATGATGTTCTATTCTTACTGAAATTTATCTAAGACATAGAAAAATAATTTTTATGTTTTGATTTTTCTCTAATTTAGAATTTAAGGTTCTCAAAAATGCATAATATAGTAGGGTTTAACAATCCAAACTCTAACCTTTGTCAGTAAAACTTAGCATCACATATATCTTTACACAGAAATAGTTTGTAAAACTTCCTTAAATAAATATATTATATACATACATATCTACAACTTTCATGTTTTGAGAATTTCGAAAATCTAATTCTAAGATCTCTAAAATTAGCTTCCAAAATTCTGTCAAGATTCAGAAATTCAGAAATTCTAAGAGTTACTTCTAACTTTATCTTTCTTTCACTAATTTAATCTTTAATCTACTAATTAAGCTTACTAAATTAAATTATGGAGTTAGTTTAAAGATGTTAATGTAATACCCAATAATAAATATTTGATTTTATCTTTGTTTTATTTTCATTTCTGTTTTTGTTGAGACGTTGTGGATAAATGTTTTGGAGAAATTTCAGAATTCTTGGTATGCAGTAATAACTTGATGAGTCAATTTTGAGGCATTAAAGGAATAAATTAGAAAAGTATAAATTATGTGAGTTACAGATTTTGATTTATGAATATGTAAAATTATTTTAGAAATTCTGTGTGTGTAGGAAGATATATTCCTTAACCAAAATTTAATTAGTTTTCTGTTTTCCTGCAGTAAGTTGAAATGTATTTTGAGAATGTGGAAATTTGAGTCTATTTATTGATCTTCTGTATATAGTATGGGTGGAGAAATTTCAATGAGATTGGATAATTGTAGGGCAAGAGATAGCTAATTTAATCAGACTTGCTTGGATAATTTTTGGAGAGTAAAGTCTGAAATTTAGAAATTCACCATAAAATTTTGTAGATTTCCTTTTGATTTGAATTTTGGTTATGATGGACATCTGAGTGTCTACTTTAAGTGACAAAAAGAATTAAGAAATTTGGTTTTCTGTAGCTCACTTGCGAGCTGGTTCAGTGCAAAGTGACAAGGAAGGTTTCCAGCTCGGAAGAATAAGTAGTGCGAGGTGATTCCTCGATTTCAACAATGGTTAGAAGTTGATTGAGTTGGAGGGGTAAGCTTGGAATTGTAGCCTGTGTGTCTAAATTATCTAGGGATAAAAAATCAAGATAATTGGACTTCTTTATCTTGCTCACGAAAAATTTTAGAGCGAGATGGCGAGATAACTGGCGAGACATCATTCCAACTCGCCAAAATAGGCATATAAGAAGAGGGATATGCGAGGTGGCATATGCGAAGTGGAACTTGGCAGAGTGGGATATGCGAAGTGGGATATGCGAAGTGATTTTGGCAAGTGGGAAGCTAAGAGGAAGTAGTCTATTTAAGAGGAGATGCAGTAGCTATTTTCACGATATTTTCTTTTTCTCTTTTCTTCGTTCGTTCTCATTTCTTCTCCCATATTTCTCAAATCTGTCCCATTTATTTTTAGTGCATTAATGCTTAAAATTAATGCATTGGATCATTAAATTAGCGCATTTAAGGCTTTAATCATCATTCTCCAATCAGATTCTTCAGGAATTCAGTTTTGGGGAAAATAAGGTAATTTTCTCCAAACTTCATTTTCTCTTTAAATTAAGAATTTTGATAGATAGAATAGATCTATATGAGTATATAGACTCTATTATAAGTATTTAAGACTATTAATTTTTTTTAATATTCAAGATATCAGAATTTATGGAACTTGATGTATAGTGACATGAATAGTAAGCAAATTCTTAAACTTCAGATTTTCTTAAGGGATTAATTAAATTAATGCTAGGAAACAATAATGGAGACTGTAAGATGATTAAAATTATGGAGAATCATATTATAAATTATTGATTGAGGAAGCCCTAATTTTGAGCATTTGGGAAAATGTCGTAGGAACAGAGGATTCAAGAGATTAAAGGAGAATTATTGACTATACAAGTAACTGAGGCTAAATTGCTTTGAGGTAAGTATGAACATTGCATATGTACATTGCTTCTTTGAAATGAATGGTCCCGACCTTCTTAATGTTTCCATATATGATTCAGATGTTATGTGACATTGTACTACTGACCTCTTAATTGAAATTTCCATGATATTCTCAAACAAATAATAAATTGTTCTGTGTAATTACCATATATGTATATTGTAAATGACTTGGTCACTTTTCTTTGGACCAAGCTCATATGAAACCCATTTGTTAACTTGACTGAATTTATAATATATGTTGATGGTCTTGTGACCAATATGTTTTTTTGTGAGATTGCAACCATATGACCCTATGGATAGAACACTCTTCCCAATGAGAGTAAATTCATTGGTCCATTGTGCACTTTGGGAACCTAGCTGATAGGGTTTTTATCAGTATTCCACCTAGAGGGGACCATAAGCTCTAGGCGTATACCTAACCAAGCATGCGTTTGCGATAAGGTAGCAAGGACTACCGATGTGCTCTGTTGTGATAGGTAGCAAGGCTACTGATGCACTCTGCAGTTCTATCATGTGATTTGACAGTGCTATTCGATTGTGAGCACTTCTGTTCTTGTAAG
>CANXYC012269987.1:0-10688 GCA_948193065.1 Aleurites moluccanus
CATTTTTGGAGCTTTTGCGTGTTTTGGAGTTATAGGTGAGTTCTTTAGCATAACCTTGCATGAAATGCATGTCTATTACTATTTCATATGTTATATATAATGTATATGCAGTTTTATAGCTATAAGTGACTAAAATCCCAATTGGGCCATAAAATGTCCGCCACAAACCTAAAAACTGACTTGTAATTCAAATGTCCATAAAATCAAAACCAGAAAGCCAATTGGGTCACCACTTAGCCCAATCTTCTAGTCCCAACCTAAGCTTTAAAACGTTACCTCATAGGCCTTCTAATTCTTTTGGTAACCCAGTTAACTAGAAACTACCTAAAAATCCCAAAATGGACCCGTAATTTCATAGCCAGTTGCGACAGCGCAACTGGGCCCGGCAGGCCACTTTTTGGTAAATTACATTATGACCCTATTTCTCTTTATATATGTATATATTAATGTTTTATTACCATATAAGTTATATTTATGCTATATTTACTGTATTGGAGGCACATTTATATGATATTAGTTCAGGGCTATTTTCTGATGGTATAGCGGGTAAATCCATCGGCTGTGTGCACACTGAGTTATGGAACCCCTGCTAGAGAGGGACGATGTATTCTCTAGTCATAAGGAATATATCCTTATGTATGTTATTTATTTAAAAGACCCCTGCTAGGGAGGGACGTTGTATTCCCTAGTGTTATGCACTTTATGATCTGTGTTTAAAATTTAAAGTAACCCAAATCCTGTGATATCATATATGTGCTACCTGTGATTATATACATGGTTAATATATATTGTTATTATATCAGATCGTAATTCTATCATTCATATGCTATAGTTATATATATGTATATATATAAATATATAAGTACGATAATGGTATTAACTTTATTCATAATGCATTTACTGCATTCTTATGCTTATGAACTCACTGAGTATTTTTATACTCATCCTTTTAGTGTTTGTTGTTTTTAGGTCTTTGGTGAGGCCCTTTATTCCATTGGCAATGTTTTCTTCTGCCATAGAGATCTTGTGCATGTAAAATCTAAATCTTAAGGTAATGTAATAAGAAGTTCTTAGAATAGTTCCATGGTACTGTAAATAGACTGTGGCATGTAGATAATCTTATGTTTGCATATATATATATATATATATATTGTTGATTATAATGGATGTTTGAGTTAATATATATAATTGAAATGTATGTTATATAAATATATTGATTTTGGAGATGGATAATGATATTGAAATTGTTTGGAGATCCAGAGGGATCATGATGTTTGAGATGAGAATGATTATTATAGAAGTGCTATTTGTGTGTTCTTATTTCTTAGGCATAGTCCAATTTTAGAGGATATGCTGTCGAATTTTCTTCAGCATTCTAGATTTATTTTGGAATGTTATTTGTTTGATGCATGCCATATAGATAGTTTAATGGGTTCTACGCGGTACTGGTCGCTTATGCATCACCCGTACCCTAGGACCGGCACGACTTCCGAGATAGGTCGTGACAGAAACAAACTAATAAATGAATGAAGAAAAGAATCATAAATATGCAAATGTTTCAATTATTTTCAAAAACACATAATTTTATTTTTTAACTCGAGTTTTATTAGAGTTTAAACTCGTAATCTCATAATTATCAGATACATCTGTTATTAATATTGTAAAGTTGATAATTTGTTTTAGTATATCAAAACTTAAATTTTTAATTTTCTATATTATGAAACATGCAGCTAACAATTAAATTATTAATCCAATGATATATAAAATTAATTTCTAATTAAGCTATCAACAAAATGAAATTATAGCCTTTTCAATAGTGAAATTTCCCATTTCATTATACTTATTTTAACATTGTTTAGTCCAACAATAATCATGTAATAGTATTGGTTATTGTATATAATATTTTTGAAAAAAAAAATATTTAATACACTAAATCAATCTTTAGATTTCAAAACTGATTTAATTATCAAGCAACTAATTATGTTAATGAAATATTATATTATTACAACTTTAAAACAAGACTTAGTGGAAACTGAATCTATTTTTATTTCAACTTTTATTTTCTTTAATATTATTAATTTTTTTTAACATTCAAAAAAAATTAATTCTAAATTTATTATTAGTAAATATTCACTTATCATTAAATTATGTCTCGATGTACTTAATATTATTAATTCAAACATTTCAATTCCCTCAATGAGTTCTTTATAACAAAGTAATAATAAATAAACATTGAATCTACAAGGCAAAACAGAAAGGAAAATGGTCCATGTTTCTAATGTGAAAGGCCAGCGAATTAGATTCGAATTCCATAGCTCACCACTTCATCATCAATGCAAAGAATTTCTATTTGTTTACAGAAGAAATCAAATCAAATCCATGTTTTTCTTGTTAATAATTAAAGCATCATTAATTATTTTTTATTGCTGAAAATACAAAAAAGAAAAACAAACCAACTTTCATTTTCAAAAGAAGTGTGAATTGATAATTAATTAATATTAACTTTATAATTAAGGACTATATTTATTAGTATATAATATCTATCATATTCACTTTATATATCAACTTGATGAATTCAGAAATTTAATTTTGAGCGGAATGAAAATTAATTATGTGTAAGAAGTTAAATTTGATTAAATCAAATGTAAATTTTTCTATAAATTAGTAAGATTTTTTTTTTTTTTTTGTTGGTGGCTTAGACCCATATGTATTTATAAATGATTCTCTCCCTGAGCATATTAATATATATATATATATTAAGTTTTCTGAAACAACATAATTAATCTAAAAAAATAGTTTAATTGATAATTATATTTATTTTTCTATTATTGATTAGAGTTCAATTTTTCTTTTTTTTAGCATGAGCATATGAGAAAATAAGCATTTGTTCTAATTAATTAATTTGAAATTGTGACATCAAGCAAAAATCATAAATCTCAATGTTATTTGATTTCAAAAAACTAAATAAAGAAATCTCAACTCGGATTTGAAACAGGTGGAAAAAATTTATTAATTAAGTGTTATTTTTTTTCTCATTTAACTCATTATTTGTATTAATTTATTTATATTTTTTGAATGTAATTATTTTATAATTATATTTTATCTTAAATAACTGTTTTAAAGGAACTCGTTAAAAAAATCGCATTATATAATTTAGTTAAATTTTAATTTATTAAAAAAAACTAAGTTGTAGATATTCATCACACCTAATCACTTCTTGATTTAATATTTTTTTGTTTTGTACATCAGAAATTCAAACAAAGTTAGTTAAATTTTAATTTAAATTCATGGAGTCGGATTGATAGAATCAGTTTAAATTCATCAGGTCGGATTAATTTTCGAATAAATGTATTTATTAGGATGAGATTTTTTTTATTCAACTAATTTTTTTGGATTGAATTAATTTTCATTCAGATTACCATATTTTAATCAAAAATTTGAATTGGATCAAGTTAAAGAAAAATCGACTAAATCCGACCCTTTGAACTCTCTTAACTCCAACTATATAATTATATCCTTTAAGAATTCGAGTCAAAATTAGTTGGACCTAACCAAATAAAGAATTTCCTTCAGCCAAATATTCCTTTTCATTATCGTGGCACAAGTTTTTTTAAAAACCCATCAAACACAGGATCAAGGAACTTTAAGCTCCTGCCTATTAACTACGCCTATTACATAATTTTCTAAAAATGGTTGAATAGAAAGAGGAGGATTAGCAAGAATTGTTAATCCTACTCGTACATGCTTACAAAAATGGTAATTTTTTTTAACCACCTTAAAAAATATCAAACTAATATAATTCTATTACATAAAATTCATCTAGTTTATAAATAAAAAGGTTTAAATAATTTATTTAATATTATTATTAATAATTTTAGATAGAATAAATACAAAAGTATGATATTAAAAAAAAATGCATGTGAATCTGGGTTATCCCAATTCAAAAAAATTTTTTAAATTTATTAAAAAAATTCATATAATTTATTAAAATTTAATTTTTTTTATATAATTTTGATCTATTTAAAATTAATTTTATACCTATATAAAAAAATTTAAATTTTGAGTTACTAAAAAAATAAAGTTTTTACTAATGAATAAGATACTCCACTCGCTTTGGATTTGCATGGTCCCAAAAATAAAGGGAGTGAAGACAATAAATCTACGTAAACTCATACCATAGCCCATATCTGAATCGCGCTCCCATTACAAATTCAATCTGTCAAGATTAGCATTTCTTACCGACCAAACGGAAGCAAACGGTGGTCGAGGAGGTTGCTATATATTTTTATATCACAGTCTTTTATGTGTTTCATTTTATTTATTTAAAAAATTTTATAAAATTTTTTAAAAATTATATTTTGATAGTTTTTAATATAATGAATCTATTGATGTATTTTTTATACTACACAAAAATTATTTGGACAGAAAAAATTTATTAGAAATTTTATATATTATATTTAACGATCTAGATTTAACATATTTCTAATATATTTTTTTCTATCCAAATGATTTTTGTTTAATATAAAAAATATATTAATAGATTCATTATATCAAAAACTATCAAAATATAATTTTTAAAAAATTTTATAAAATTTTTAAATAAATAAAATAAAATATATGAGAGACTGCTGTGTACCCCTCAACTCAACAAACCTGAGCACAAACTTTTCATTATCAAATTAGCAATTGGCTTGATGGCTAGGCATATTAATTTTATGATACCTAATACGGTAAAAATACCACTTACTAATCAACTACATTTTTTAAAAAAAAACTCATTATACAATAAATTATATTTTTTTACAATTTTAAATTTTGATTATTGGATTCAAATCTCATTAACTTAAATACCTTTTGAATACTAAAAAAATTTATATTTTTTAAAATAAAATTACTATATATTTGATGGGAAATAATTTCCCAAATACTTGAAATGGATGTTAGAATTTTTTTTATAAGATAAATTCGAGACCTATAATTAAAGAAAAATTAATTAGAAATCTATCAGATTATTCTGGTAGGGACTTCACTGTTTGAGTCAGTATATTTATTTTGTGAGATAAAAAATAAAAAAAAATTAAAAAAAAAAAAGAGAAAAAGTTTTTCTTTGAATGAGAGAGCCATTTTTTTATTTCTTGAACTTCTTATTTATAAAAAAATATAATAAAATGTATAAAGTTACACGTGTTTTTATTTTATTAAAGATTAATTTTATTCCTAATTATTACTCATAGTTTTTGTTAATGTTCTATCCCACCATAAAATAATAACCGTAAGTTATATAAAACCCTGGAGAATCTATCAACGGGGTGAGCTGTACCTTCATACACGCAACGGACAACAACCCACGATTTATGCTTTTCTTTTCTCATAACAAGCCTTTTATTATTTTTATCATATTATAATAATTTTAACTAATTAATAATATTCTACAAAATAAATAAAAATAAAATGGAATATGAAAAAACAAGAAATATCAGGTACAACTCAGCACATGCTTTTCCCTGCCCTGCCATACAATCAAAGCCGCAGACTAGCTGGGACCCACAAATATTAACTAGTCAACATGTAATTTAAGTATTTACCTGATATATACGTATCTTATTCTAATTTTGGTTTCATTAGTGGGATCCTTGTCATTCAATAAATAAAAATATTTTTTTATTTATTTTTAAAATAAATAATTTCTTTTTTAATTTCATTTTAACTCTGTAATATGCAATTTGCATATTAAAATTTAATATTTTAATAATCAGAATGATTTAAAAACTATTAAGCTCAATCATATTACATTTTTTCATAATAATTTTTTTTAAAATTAAATTATTAAGATTTAAAATCATAATACTCTTACTTATACACATAAATTTCATTATTATATTACATACTTTAAATTTTATTATATCATATTATTTCATCTAAAAATTAGTTATTGTATTTTTTTAAATTAGATTAAATCATATTTATTTAAAAAAATAAAATAAGTAAAAATATATTAGAAATAAATACGAGGAATTGGATAAGGGGCTTTCCTTCCCCCAAAAAATCGCCGAACTGATATTTAGGTTTATGAAAAAATTATATTTAAATCTTTAAAATTTATAATATGAATCAAAATATATTAATTTTATGATTTTTTTTTTTTTGGATTTTTCAGATAAAAAAAAAACAAAATACAAAAATAAATGTCATCTTCCTTCCCTTTCTTCTATCAAACATTGGTACGTGGGATCTTTCTATTGTGGGAAGGACACGTGGCAAGATTCTTGAGCAGGTGATGTTCTTCTTGTCTTTTCAGTTTGAAGGTGAAAGTGAAAAGAGAACTTCTTCATGCATGGGAAACTAACACTGAAGTTTTAGATTTTGCAAAAGGCAAAAAAAGAAAAAATTTCAATTTTTATTTTTGTTCTTTTCATTTTTAAACAGATAGTTGAAGTGTCAAATCCACCAGAGGATCTGGAACCGCAGGAATTTTCAGAAGAGAACAAGAAATAGACTTTTTTTTTTCTCTGTTTTCCCTCCCCTTGTTTCTTGGTTTCTCTCTCTAAATTTTGGGGCTTTTGTTGTTTGTTTCATTAAATTTTGGTTCATGAGAGAGACTTACAGAGGGAGAGAAAAAGGGTTTCTTCTTCTTTGAGCTCACTAATTGCTTGGAAGATGGATTGTTTTTTCTAGTTTGCCTCAGGTGAGTTTAATTTAATTATTTATACCTAACTTGGTTTGTTTATTGGTTAGTAATTGTTTCACTTGAAGTCCAAGTTTAATTATTTTTAATCTTTTGAAATGATTATGGTAATGGTTTTTTTTTTTTATTGGTTAGTAATTGTTTCATTTCAAGCTCCAGTTTAATTCTTTTTAATCTTTTGAAATGATTATGGTAATGGGTTTTCCTTTTGTTATTAATTTTAGTATTCATTTAGCATATCTTGTTGTGAGAATTAAATTGGGTCTTTAACTACTGTGGAGCATAAATGTTAAAGTTGGTTTCTTTCTTAAGCTTTACATTTTTAATTTCAATTGGTAGTTTCCTTCAAAGTGCACTCAATGGAAGCAATTTGTGATACAAATGCAAAAAAAAAAAAAATTAGTTGTTGGAACTGATAGGTGTAAGATATTGGTTGCAATTGGTTGGTGGTTTTTTATTTGTCTTCTAGATAAATCCAGAGAAGGTTTTGATACCCAATTTCTGCAGATTTGCTTTATGATACGTAACTATCACTGTGATCCAAGAAATTCCATTTAATTCTGAGAAGAACCTTTTTTCTCTTTTGAGTAATGAAGAATCAGGAATCAAGTAGCTACTTGACATGTTAAAAGAGATTCTACTTTTCAGTAGTGGCAAACTGAATGTGTTTGGGATATGGATTATTTATTTACAAATTAATGCTTAATTTTGATATGAGGTACTTGAATTGTTGAAATTGGAGGAATCATATGGAAACTATCTCTTATTTAGCATCATAAACTTCATTGTAGTTTCAGAGCCAAAACCACAAATGGTGGTCTTACAGCAGTTACTAAACATGGAAGATACTGATACTGAAAGGTGCTATGCTTGTTGGCAGATCTTTCTTTATTTCTTTACTCTTTCTTTACATGCAACAAACTATGATTTGTATCAGTGTATCTTTTTTCTTGCCAGGGCTGATAATAAGAGGGTCTTATCAAATGGCGATGTCTATCTTGGTGATTTTAAGGGAGTACTTCCTCATGGCAAAGGAAAATATACATGGGTGGACAGAACAGTCTATGAGGGTGATTGGGAAGAAGGTAAAATGACCGGAAAAGGATACATATTTTGGCCTTCAGGAGCAAAATATGAAGGTGATTTTTCTGGTGGTTACCTTCATGGAAGTGGTACCTTTAGTGGACCTGATGGGTCTGAATACAAAGGTTCCTGGAGGATGAATATACAGCATGGGCTTGGGAGGAAGCAGTATTCTAGTTTAGATATTTATGAAGGTTCTTGGAAGGAAGGAGTTTATGAAGGTTGTGGTAGATATTCTTGGAATAGTGGAAGTTCATATATTGGGAATTGGAGAGATGGAAAAATGTGCGGCAGAGGGGTTATGAAATGGGCAAATGGTGATCTTTTCGATGGATTTTGGTCAAATGGATTGAGGCATGGTTCTGGAGTATATAGGTTTGCAGATGGGGGATATTACTTTGGAACTTGGAGTAGGGGCCTAAAGGATGGGAAAGGAACATTCTACCCTGCTGGAACTAAAGTTCCATCTTTAAGGAGGTGGAGTAGTTCTCTAGGTTATGAAGACAGTGGAAGAAGTTCATTGTCTCATAGCTCATCATTAAATTCAGAGCAAGGCAAGGATACGGCTACACGACCAAGTGTCATGCGCAGTCTTTCTGAGAAAATGTCAATTAATGGAATGCTAAGAAATTCAGGCCGAATATCATACAGAACTAGCTCATTAGATGGGACTTGTAGTACTTGTGATTCTGCTAGAGAATTAATATGTCAAGAACCATCATGTGTGATTTCCCGTTCATCCGATGAAGGTCAAAAAGAGGTGCAAGGTAAAAGTACTTTAGTTTATGAAAGGGAATACATGCAAGGAGTTTTGATCAAAGAGAGAATCAGAAATACAGAATCATCACGCAGAGCCAAACAGAAAAATAAATTTCACGTGAAAGATGCAAAAAAGAACTCATGTGTGGACATTTTTGAAGGCCATCAGAGCTATTATCTAATGCTTAATTTGCAACTTGGTATCAGGTAAATGGATAGACATCCCTTTTTCATCCTCCCTGCTCTTGAATAATTTGTTTTTCCATTTTTTTATTCCTTGTTTTTGTCCTTTTTCTTTTACTGGTGAATATTTTCTGTTTTCAAGGTAATTGCTCACTAAAGTATCATCATCATCATCATCATTATTTTTTATTAGTTTATATACTTAATATACTTCTCTTGAGGCTTAGTACAATTTTCTCGAGGCTACCACTTTTGCCAAACTGCACTACAGCTGACTGCAGGAACACATTTTTTTAATGGAATTTACGTGTTGTGTGCATGGTGATATTTATTGGATGTTTCTCTTTTTCCTATCCTAAGTCTAGCATCTGCTGCTAAATTTGCCGAACATGATGTGCTGATGGGTCCTTGGATTATCTGATCATTTGTTTCATAATAATGATGCCATTCAAGCACATTAGGTAGCTTTTTACTATCTAGCTTGTATAAATATACCTTCTTATATTAAGTGATATTTGTTAACTTGAAAAATAGTGCGAAATTGGTTGTTGGCACTCAACAGATCGCCAGGTGTTTAGTTGGTAAACCAAATAATATAGATTGTATAGTATACCTTCTTATTCAGTTGTTTGCATTTATACTTGTTAACTTGTAAAACCATGCTAGTTTGGTTATTGGAAGTCAACAGATTGCCAGGCATCTTGTTGGAAAACCAAATAATCTGCAAAGTGGGTCCCTCTTCTTGTTAAATGCTTCAGTGATATGTGAAGTTACTCTTTGTATTCTTTATTTCGGATGAGCCATAGAAGTTTAAAAGAGTTGATATGTGTATACAATAGCGTTTATTTTCCTTAATGAAAATCCCATCATATGATGTTAGTCTGCACTCTTACGTCATCTATCTAATTGGACTAAATTACAATCGTAAGATATAAGTCTGACTCCCACTTCATCTTTGTCTAAATGGACTAAATTACTACCGCATGATGTCAGTTTGACTCTTACCTCATCTTTGTCTAACTGGAGTAAATTACTATTTTTACTTTTTTTTCTTTTTGGCTTGTTAATACCTCTCTGTTGGGCATCTTTTTAGTTTATTTCTTAAACTTCTCTGCATTTTAAATACTTGATTTGAAGTTCACAGGTATACTGTTGGCAAGATCACACCAGTGCCTATGCGTGAAGTTCGAGGATCTGATTTTGGGGACCGAGCTAGGATAAGGATGTATTTTCCAAGAAAGGGTTCCCAGTTCACACCTCCACACTATTCTATTGACTTCAGTTGGAAAGATCATTGCCCTATGGTTTTCAGGTATTTATCAATCTTATTATGTCACTATTTGCTTAGCTCATGAAAAGAAAGTGACATTAAGTGCAACACACAGCTTAATCTTCTGGAGAACAGCTAGTCAAAGACAGTGCATATGTAAAAAAGAGTATGAGGGCAGGGATGGGGTACATGGGATACATAATTCTGTGACTATTTCTCTTCTTCATGTCTCCTTTTTACTCTCCTTCCTTTCATTTGGTGTCATTAGCATTCAGTCTTCTCTGAGTTTGGCTCTCCATTTGCCAAATTTAAAATTTTGATGTTGAAAGGATTTATATTCTTTTCATTTTGTATCTTTTTTCAATCAATTATTTGTCTATCATGTTTTATATTTGTAATTGAGTTATATTTTTATTTCGTACATTTCAACTCCTTTGGTCATTCACAATTTCAAACTCTTACATTGATGGTCTTGGGATTGCAGTAGTTTCACATAAATGACTGTATTTTCTGGATTAACTTTTTGAAATTTATGGTTCATAATTTCAGGAATCTAAGGGAGATGTTCAAGTTAGATGCAGCTGAGTACATGATGTCCATTTGTGGTGACGATGGTCTGAGGGAGCTTTCTTCTCCAGGGAAAAGTGGCAGTATCTTCTATCTTTCTCATGATGACAGATTTGTGATTAAGACATTGAAGAAATCTGA